>JACXGM010033117.1:0-12395 GCA_016801145.1 Umbra pygmaea | reverse complement strand
TGGTACTGGCTGTTTACGTCACATTATGATTAATAATTATCTCGTTTTCATAGCTATTTTAAAACCGAGATATTTGCTAGAACCCCAACATTCTATGCTTTAAGGACATATGAGACATGTATTTATAACTTAAATATTGCATTTGTGAGCTTTGTTTTTATTCCTTAATGTATTTACTATGAAGTGAGAAAAAAAAAACGTTTTTTTTTCAAGACGCGTAGCTGACATTAAGTAGTCGTAACGCTGTGAATTTTATAGCTACACTAAAACCGAGATATTTGCTAGAATCCCAAGATTCTAAGCTTTAAGGACATATAAGACATGTATATATAATCCAATAAATGACGGTGTTAGCCTTGTTTCTAGTTTTACATTCCATTTAATTTGAGGCACATGTGTAAAAGGCACGTAGCTCACATTATGAGGGGAAATTATTATTTTTGTTATAGCTACTGTAGAATGGTGACATTTGCTACATTTCAGAGTGTCTAAGCTTTATGTAGATGTATAACATGTATATATAACCTAGAAATAGGACTTGTGAACTGTGATTGTTTGGACTTGTGAACCAGTTTTTGGGGGTGGGGGGGGGGGCACCAACCCGCCGCCGGCATGGTGCTCCCTAACAGGTTAAGTATTCTCCTTGGATTATCCTCTGTACCTTAACCTATATTCTGATATTGTTATTCTGGCCTGACCCCTGCATTGTTCATTATTCTTATGCCTTGGATTATTCCTCTGTGCCTTCGTCGGTGCTGTTGCTGCCTTGGATTGGTAAAACCTGCATAGAATAAACATTGTTCTTTTTTACATTGGGAGTGATTCATTACAGTGTTTATACAACTGGAATGCTTACTGATTTGAAGTAAAAAATGAAACTTATATATATATATATATATATTCTTAAGTAAGCGAAGTACATATAAAAAAGCATTTGAAGGCTTCTCTCTTTGGCTCTCAACGGAGGCGGTCGCATTTTCTCCCTCTCCCTTCCCTTATCTTCCCTGCTTGCTCTTGTCTCGTCTTTCTCCTGTACTCTGAGAGCCTCTCGCAGCACTGCTCTCCAAACTACGGAAATTATGGATTTGATCAACTGGTCTGTAAACGCAATTGACACCATATTCTCGACGCGAAGCTTGGGTTCGGGGGAACCTGACTGCCCTGCCGGAACATATGCAGCTGGCTACACGATGGATGCATGGGCGAGGTGGCGGGTCGTGTGTCTGGCGGCTCTTTCCGTGGAGGACGTTGAAGATGTCTACCTATTCGGAACCATGATAACAGGTCTTCTGCTAATGAGATTAGGCGTTGCCCTGGTTTATCGTGAAATTAAGAAGACGGTGACAGCTGTTCATTGCCCCACAGGGCTGCCCATCATGATTGAAACAGTGGGCAGAGCCGTGTGCACTCAGACTGAGTCTATAGACCACAAGTTGGTTAACATCACGGAAAAGCTCACAGCTTTGCAAAGGAAAGTGGATCGTTTTGTAGACCCAAATGGACCAAACTGACTCAAGAGGGACCAGACGTGCAGATTGGAATGCGGCTGCTACCTCAAGAAGTCAACACATCTTATCTATTTCGGCTCCCCCACCACTGGCCTTGGACAAGGCACGGTTGGATAACATATTCTCCCGGACAGCGCTGCAGTGAAATGCTCTTTTTTTGTTCCCTCCCCCCATCACCAGACACCTGGTGGTGTGACTCTGTCTGGGACAGGACCAAGGCTGCCCCGTATTGACATCCTGCGGACTTGTCACCTTGGGACTGTTGCCAGACACAGAAAATCTCCAGGCCTACACACACACACGAACGCTCACACATTTGTACAGATACACCTCCCATCCCCCCATCCCCCGCCTTCGCAGCTTCATACCCTCCAGCCTGATAAGATGGGTCTATGGACAGCGCCTACGAAGGCTGCAGTTCTGGATGCGGGCTGTCTGTTTTGGCTGGTTTCCCTCATTTTCCCTTTTCCCGCCCCCACCACCCCTGTTGCGAGTCTTGTTCAAAATGTGTACTGACTGTGCTAATGTTGCTGAGGTGTTTTTTTCATGTTACCACACTGTACCCCCGAAGGGGCATAATATGGGGCTGCCTTTCTTTTTTTCCCCTCATCTTTCCTCATGTAATGCTGTTTTGTTTTTCAAATCCCTGTCTTCCTGTCCTGTCTACCTGATGTGATGTTTTGTTGTATGGATAGGTTGATGGCTAATTTCACTGGTACTTGTACTATGTGACAATAAAGTTGAAAGTTGGAAAGTTGGAGTTGGCGGGAATGGAGGAACCATAGAGGTTGAGTCCCCGCCCTCAGGACGTTGTAAAGCAAAATGAACGCACCCTGCACGGTGCGGGGATCATTTCATTGGTCAACCCCACACCTGGAATTCTAATGGTTGGTGATTTTTGATAGGGTTTCTAACACAAAACAATCAGAGCGCAGGAGAAATTAGTGAGGAGAAGATTCACACATGCACAGTAGCAGCCTGAGTGCGAGGAGAAGGTTTGAATCCAAGCAGGAATTTTGAGCAGAAGCACAGCAAATCCAAGCACAAGCAATGGCTATTTGAGTGTAAGAGCAAGGTTGGGAAAAAAAAGAGGTTGGGACTTAGTCAGGTTCATTACAAGTATATTGAAATGTAGTCATGCATAGTACCAAATAATGTAGTTTAAATGCATATTAGCTTAGGTGTTGTTTTTCCAAACTAATATGTTAATCTTAAACGCCACTGGAGTAATACCAGACCCTAGAGAAAGCGTTTCCTCAGGCATAAGAATTAGTTAAATACATTTCAGTTTAGATTTAACTAGTTTTAGGAACATGGTTGTTGTATTCAGTGTTGACAAATTTGATTCACACAATTGCGGTCATTTAGTATTGAATAACATGAAAATGTGGTTTTTGTTGCCTAAGAATAATTGGATATTTTTGAAATGTTTAATGTAAACTTCACATTATTCATTTGAATTGTAATGCAGTGTATATTTAGTCATTGTTCTGTTATATTACCTGAGAACCAATTTATTGCCAGAGTAAATGTTTGAACAATCCCTACAGAAAAACACAGTTTTTATTTTAAGTAAATTTTGAGTATACATACAACTAAATAAATGTTTAAAAAGTTGTTTTCAGTTTTGTCATTATTTTTACCTGGCTTGTACTTCTGCTTCTGGAGACGTAAAGGTTACCATGGAATTAATATTGGCATTTTGTATGTTTCTAGTTTTTATCAGCTATTGTCGTTCACTCTTTTTAGCTTAAACTTTCTAAATCTTCATTGTGATCAAAACATAATTTTGACTCTATGCAACCAGAATGCAACACTCAGGTTGAAAAAAACGATGTTGCCATGGTAACACCTATTATTATACCTAAGCTAGACACACACATCATCAGAAATGGTCTATCCTTCACCTACAAGGTGCTGTTTGTAGAATTTGAGCCATAGATTTGTTATTAGTCTGTGTAAGTGAGAAGAGTGAAACAGGATTGTGCAGTTTAGGCAGTATTTTAGTGTTAACCAACCAAAGTCCGGTACCAACCGGTACCAACCGGTACCAACCGGTACAAACCAGTACCAACAGGTACAAACCGGTACAAACAGGTACAAACCGGTACAAACAGGTACAATCAGGCTTGGAATTATGTCATTTTAGGTGTGAAGGCTATTTGGCCTTCGGTGTCACATTTTATGAAAGTACAGATTCAGAGTTTTCAAAATGGCAAATCAGTCACTGCAAACCTCCTAACCATCTGGGTTTCAAAATTCAGAGGTCAAATACTATGCATCTGATTCGGTCGCAGGACCTGTTGGAGTTAGAAAAAACTGCCTTCGCCCACATTCATGGAGTGATATTCAGATCAAACTGAAGATAGAGGTTTTATTTCCTGCATTCATTTTAAATGTCTGTTATATGACCTTTTTATGATTAACTGTTAATGATTCTTTTAAAGAGACACTGGTCTCAGCTTGTATTTTTCCTGAATAAATAAAGGTTAACCATATTATAATATTTTACCCGTACTACCATAAGACAAATGTTTAAAATTCTAATTGATATGCCAAGTTAGAATGCATCCCTCAGCTTTCTTTGTCTTAACTCAGCTGTTGACTCAAGCCCACTTAAGACCTCATATCTCAGGCTGTGTACCACCTAAGACTCCATTTCGGTTTCAGTTTATTCTCACAGAAGAGCATCTGATTTATAGCCATAGTATGTAATGCCACCATTAGGCAAATGGTTTAAATCTCGACGAAGCAGGTTTTTACCTCGATTTGTATAAAGAAACTGCCCGATTTTTTCTCAGGATGTGTGATATATAAAGATGCAATTTCAGTTATTTTAATATGCTGAAAAAGAAAATATGTTTATTTCTCTATTCTTTAACAATACTACCATAAGCCAAAAGTTTTAATTTGATTAAGATGTTAGACATTTTACTCTTTACTTGGTGGAGAAACCAAAGGTGAAACACACTGTATCTGCCACTCTTTCTAGCCCCCTGTTTGTCAAGTATCACCTCCTGTTTGTCAAATTCCGCCCCAAAAAAAATGTTACGTTACATGTACATGAGGCAAAGTGATATATATGGTTGCATTTTTTTTTAAAGGAAAGACTTTTTAAAAGGAAATGCTGGCGTTCAGATAACTTTTATGGACTATATATTTATTGTTTGGTAATTTCTTACATGTTTTGGGTATTCAGTGCATTGCAGGGTGTTTTTTGTTGTATAGTGTGTATGTCCTTTTAAATCATGTGACACCTCTCTCCTAGTTTGGTCCTGCTAGGATAGGGTGTAGGTTAGGTTAGACTTCTTAGGTATCTTGTAGATCTGATTTAATATTGAGTACAGCTGTGTTAGGGTAGCTAGTTAGTTCATACAATATAAGCCGGCCAATCTGGGGAATAGGTGTTGGGCATTGTACGTATATAGGGCTGCCACCTTCCATGCAAAAAATAAAGGACGGCCCCTGCTCCTCGGGGCCACGGGCCGAGGCACCAGTGGTAGTAAATCATAGCTTAAAACTTATTCTACAATTATTATTATTAAAGAAAATGATGATTCCCGAACTCTTCCTAAGTTAACTGATTATTATTGTGTTGAAATTAATATGAACCTTTGAATTATTTTAGGTCCGACATCACTGCCTCTTTTTAGTTTTTTTGACCAGTTTTAATTTTCGGCAAATAAATGGTCTGTATAACAATATTGTTATTTAGAATTTGAGAAATGTTGTCAGTAGTTTATTGAATAAAACCGAAATATTAATTTTACCCAAACACATACTATCAAGTGTAAAATCAGAGAAACTTGCTTTTTGTAGTGGTCTGCAAACTGAAAACGTCCTACCTTCATATCCAATCCTTGCCCTGTCCATTCATTCAGCCTATATGCCTTTCAAACTATACTTAGCCTACTAGACAATCGCGTTGCTAAACATTTTTTTGTTTGCAATCAAACAAAAAAATGATTATTTGCATGGTTAACCAACTACTTAAAACTTGTGCAACATTGCAGATAGTAACGAGGGTTTATATGGATGTTGCTTGACATTAGGAAACAGACGCAGTTTTCAGAGGCATAAATGTGTGCGCTTGGCAACTGCAGGTGCAACCTTAATTGTTTCATTGTCCAATCAGATCAGAGGCTGAACATGATCTTCTTCTGAGCGTGTGATCTGAGGCATTTTGTCTACAGAACAACAGCTTGGGCAATCCTCACGGGAGAGCAAAAGAGAGTTATCAACTAAGCGCTGCATAAATTGTCCCCTAAAAAAACAATAGATACAAATCTCATGG
The DNA here is from genome assembly GCA_016801145.1 of Umbra pygmaea. Taxonomy (NCBI): domain Eukaryota; kingdom Metazoa; phylum Chordata; class Actinopteri; order Esociformes; family Umbridae; genus Umbra; species Umbra pygmaea. The sequence continues at coordinate 6,593 of JACXGM010033117.1, read as the reverse complement.
CACACTTGGGGAGTCCTCACGGGACACAAGTGCACACGGGTTGAAAACTTCTGGTGTATAGGACGTTTATGAAAATACTGGACAAATCGGGTCCCATATGGATTCAAAACGGAATGCAAGATTTAAGTGTCAAATACGAGACGATTCCGTATTTTACGGGACGGGTGGCAACCCTATACGTATATGTTGATTCGCTGTCACTGTTCTATTCGGATGGTGGTATTTGCTGGAGCCCAGGAGCTATGTCGTTACATGAGTAAGTTGTGAAAAGAGTGTGGGTTGTTTCAAGTTAAGTCTAAGCTGTCTGTATGTTCTTAGATGTTTTGTTTAGTGTGTATACGCAGCGTAAAAGCGTATTAGGAATATATCTTATAGTTGCGCTACCGTGTTCACCTGCAACTGTTAATCGACTGTTGTACACTCCTGGAACATTATGTATATTAAAATAAGCAACAACCATTCACTACCTGCTTCCAGTCTCTCTCCTTCACCACTACATTACAAACCGTGACAATACATACAATTTATTTAGAACAAATGTACACACTGAATGACACAAGATGCATAAATATCTTTGAAAGACAACTACAAAGCCACATATTGGAGATAGAGGCTGAAAACACTTCTACTCATGTCTAAAATGATTGTCAACAGCCAATTAGCTATAGCATTTTTTGTAAAAGTATATTTTTACAAAACCCACCGTGATGACACGTCTTCCGGGTCTTGACATAAACCATCCAACATGTCCGATCTTATATCTCTGGCATTCCGAAGTTAAAATGGAAGATCTTGGTATCTTATAACATCTGTTTCATAAGGATGACGAATATGACGTGAAGAGGCTATGACACGTTTCACATGCGTTTTTGGTTCGGAAGAGTGCACCTATGCTTCATACACAAAGCACTGCACATATTTTCAGATTATGTTCCGGGAATGTTCCGGTAAGGGCTATTTTCACATAACAAAATGGATATTAGCTGGGAAAACTATGCTTTATGTCATTACTGGGAATCTTTGATGATGAAAAAGAAAGATATTTGACTAGAAGTACTATTTTTGTTTGTTTTCAACATGTTATTACCTCACTGATTTGTTATTGATAAGTAGCTGCTAGCAAGCTAATGGCTTTGTTTATATCGCATTTACCTCACATTATTATGTGTCATGTTATTGGTGTCAAAGCTATTGTAAAACGGAGACATTAGCTAAATGTGTGGGTTTGTAAGCTTTCTATACATATGAGACATGTATATATTAACAAAAAATTGTAGTTGTGAGCAGTGACTCTAATTCATACTCTATTTTATTTGAGGCCTGTGTGTACAAACCACATATGTCACATTATTACGTGCCATGTTATTGTTGTCAGAGCTATTGTAAAATGGAGGCATTAGCAAAATGTTACACTCTTTACGCATCTCCTCCAAACGCAACAACATTACAGGTAATGGGACCGGCGCAGCCAGCAGTGGTGTTGGGGGCAGAGCAGCAGACAATGTTAGATTTTTTTTACATCATTAAATAAATGTTCCACAGCTTTTGAAGGCTAGTCCATGAAAGACAAAGTAGTTCGGTTTTCACAAGGTCTTTAACAGCATGTTTTTCACTATAAGGTGCCCTAGCCTTCAATGACCCTAATGGCTGTTGCTACTTACAACTGTGATATAAGGCTAAAGGTTATATTGCTGCCAATGATAAAGTCACTGTGTTGCAGCTACTGTAGCTGTGTCAGGGATGGAATCCTGCTTGTGGATTAGCCTAGGGTTCTGGGGAGAAAGGTACAATTATAAAGCACTCTAACTTAATATAGTTGTAGGTATGAACTTCATGTAATTGCCTTTGTAAAATATATTTCACCGCTGCATTCATATCGACCAATTCAGTTCCTATGAGATGTAAACACCAAGGAATTTAAAGTTGGTGACCCTCCATGGCAGACTCTGATAATGTGGATGAGGCGTGCTCATTTAGCCTTTTTCAGCCTGAAGTCCACATTAGCTCTTTGATCTGATGACACAGAGGGAGAGGTTATTTATACGGCACCATTGCCATCAGCAACATCCTTGTCTGTGATTTGGCCTACGACCATCGTGTCGTAAGCGATCTTGGCGATATAGTCATAGGGATACCGGGAGTTGGGTAGGGGACTGAGGAACCACCCTTGTGCAGCCCCATATCATCAATCATTGTGGTTGAGTTGATGTGGCCAGCCTTCATCACCTGAGGTATTATATACAACGTGCTTTCAAATATTTCTAACCACAGCCGGAGCTCTGGTGCCTCAAAGTCGCTCATGTAATAGACGGCCGCCTTTTTTACTAAATACATTATAAACAGGAAGTAGGAAGTGAAAATGTCAAAATAACAACTCTGCATGATGTAGGACACCATCCTACACAACACCAACACTTTTTGGAAGTGAAAAATTAATGGGATTTTTACACTGGGGGCTTGACAATAAGCAATAAAAAGCCTTATTCATCATGATTTTATATAATATATATACATACATACATTCTTTTAGTTTTTTGGCATAATTATTTAATAAAACATAAAATTAAATTACCCAGAATGTTGGATTTCATTTATACTTTTTGTAGCCATAGGTCTGCTGAGTCCAAAATCATAAAGCACTTCAATGTAGGTCAAAGTATGAACTTTCTAGAGGCCTAAAGGTCACCTTTGTGCCAAGCGAACTCAAAACACCTTAGTCCTTGAAGGGTTACCAAGTCTACATTATAACACATTATCAATCTAAAATACATCTTGCCAATGTCAGCCCAACACCTACATGATGCATAATGCTGCTGTGCTGTTGTTTCACTCTAAAGCACATTATGTTCAATCTTTCCCATTCACAGCCAACCCCTCATTCATGTTTTAATGTGATTTTCTGATCTTATATCAGCAATATCAGCAAGACGTACACTCACCTAAAGGATTATTAGGAACACCATACTAATACTGTGTTTGACCACCGTTCACCTTCAGAACTGCCTTAATTCTATGTGGCATTGATTCAACAAGGTGCTGAAAGCATTCTTTAGAAATGTTGGCCCATATTTATAGGATAGCATCTTGCAGTTGATGGAGATTTGTGGGATGCACATCCAGGGCACGAAGCTCCCGTTCCACCACATCCCAAAGATGCTCTATTGGGTTGAGATCTGGTGACTGTGGGGGCCATTTTTGTCAGAGCCAGCCCAGGATGGACTGTAATTCTAACTCTTTTCTTTTGGGTTCAGTGCGTTTTCACAATGGTTTAGTTCAGGTTCAGGTGTATTCAGGTTCCTTCTCCTAGTGTTGCGTTTGCCTCCCTCTTGTGCCTCTGTGGTGTATTTACCTGTGCTCCTTGGTTTTTAATCAGATTATGTCAGTGTGTTTGTTTCCCAGGTGTCTGTCATTAGTCCTCGTGAATAGTGGTATTTAGTTGGTGTGTTTGCTTCCCTCCCTTGTTCGTTCTTTGTTCCCTGTTACGTTACCTGGTTGTGAGTATTCCTGTTCTGTGTTCCTGTGATATCCAGTATTCCTGTTCCGAGTTTCCAGTGCTATCCATAGATTTGTTTGTTAGTTATACGTTTTGCCCATCGTGGCTGTTTTGTTTTCCCCAGTCTGTTATTAAAGTACCCTTTTTTGTTTATATTCCGTCCTTCGCGCCTGCCTCTTAATTCCTGATACTCATTTTAACCATAACGTGACAATTTTAGTACAGTGAACTCATTGTCATGTTCAAGAAACCAATTTGAAATGATTCAAGCTTTGTGACATGGTGCATTATCCTGCTGGAAGTAGCCGTCAGAGGATGGGTACGTGGTGGCCATAAAGGCATGGACATGGTCAGAAACAATGCTCAGGTAGGCCGTGGCATTTAAACGATGCCGTGGCAAGAAAAAATCCCCCAAACCATTACACCACCACCACCAGCCTGCACAGTGGTAACAAGGCATGATGGATCCATGTTCTCATTCTGTTTACGTCAAATTCTGACTCTACCATCTGAATGTCTCAACGGAAATCGAGACTCATCAGACCAGGCAACCTTTTTCCAGTCTTCAACTGTCCAATTTTGGTGTGCTCTTTCAAATTGTAGCCTCTTTTTCCTATTTGTAGTGGAGATGAGTGGTACCCGGTGAGGTCTTCTGCTGTTGTAGCCCATCTGCCTCAAGGTTGTGCGTGTTGTGGCTTCACAAATGCTTTGCTGCATACCTCGGTTGTAACGAGTGGTTATTTCAGTCAAAGTTGCCCTTCTATCAGCTTGAAGCAGTCGGCCCATTCTCCTCTGACCTCCAGCATCAACAAGGCATTTTTGCCCACAGGACTGCCGCATACTGGATGTTTTCCCCTTTTCACACCATTCTTTGTAAACCCTAGAAATGGTTGTGCGTGAAAATCCCAGTAACTGAGCAGATTGTGAAATACTCAGATCTGGCACCAAAAACCATGCCATGTTCAAAATTGCTTAAATCACCTTTCTTTCCCATTCTGACATTCAGTTTGGAGTTCAGGAGATTGTCTTGACCAGAACCACACCCCTAAATGCATTGAAGCAACTGCCATGTGATTGGTTCCTAATAATCCTTTAGGTGAGTGTATGTGTGCTATCTGGGCAAAATCTTTCTGAAACGACACCTTTCTCCGTTGTCCACTTTGGGCTTGCTCAGATGCCACACAAACCTTGCCCTTCTTGGTTGGAGAACCTTGGTTGGAGAACCTTGGTTGGAGAACCTTGGTTGGAGAACCTCACTTGGTTGGCAGGATGTACAAATATTGAAGCAGGCTTTTTCTTTACAACTGCTTTTAAACAGTTGGAAGGACTTGGTGCCTCACTGTTCCCACAGGTCAGATGGCTCAGTGGTTAGGGAGTCAGACTTGTAGTCGGAGGTTTGCCAGTACAATCCCCAACACCAACTGTGCCAAATGTCATTGTGACCTTGAGCAAGGCACTTTTCCTTAGATTGAATACATGCCTCTGTATTCACTGTAAGTCACTTGTCTGATAAATGTCTCCTCGTTTTGATGCTACTGGATGAAGGCATTGATGCCTGTTGATGTTACTATTTACATCAAAGTTTGTACAGTTTCCGTTTCCCATAGTTGTGAATGATTTACGTTTGAGGAATCCACCTTGTAGCTAAACACAGCTGACCCACATTTGCCATGGCTCATAGCAAAGCAAGGCCACTTTATCAAAAGGAGTGGAATCAGATTTAATCACATTGCCAAGCAGGTGGAGATGTTCCTGTTTTTAAAGGAAAATAAAGTCTTTATAATTTTAGTCAGGAAGTTTAGCGGCGCCCTCCTGTCATGTTGCAGAATGCTTAAGGCACCGCTTCATCCCACTCAACAGATGTGAATATTCTGATTCGTTTTAGTTCCCAGCATGCAGCTTGAATTGAATCCCAGTACACCAGAGATTCACTCACAACTCTGCAGACTCTCCTCAGTTTAGATCTCGTCCTGGAAGATGGCAGTTGCTGGCTCTACATATAGAGCTGTAACTGCAGAATGCTGGAGCATTTGTTGGAAAAATATGGAACACGTCTCTGACAACCCCACTTCTCTGAACTTTCACCTGGAACCCGTTATTCTTCTCAGAGGTAATCCATGTTGTTTCTCTCTTTTTATCTGCTCTCCTGGGACGAGGCTGAGAATGTGAGGCTCCAACAACTGTGCATCACAGCACTTCAGTCATTAGCACGCACTGTGGGTCGTCGCTATCGCACACCAGGGCCTCTATATAATCTCTGGTTCTGAAAAAAAGGACTCTGTTCATTATGACTAAAACACAGTCTAGTTCTAACAGTGTATTCATGGCATTACAGACACACACTTCCTGGTGTGGAAAACAAGCTTTGAAAGGACATACAAAATGTGGACTGCCCTATAATCGTGTGAAAATTGTCCATCTTGAACATATGCCTCTAGCATGAACATTGTTAGATACAGTTTTTGAGGCCTTTTCTTAAATCCATTTCTTGACTCCTAGCTTATGGCCACTGACTCTTCATTCCTGGTACTCTGAAAATGTCATCCCTCATGTATAACTCCATTTCAGTTGCATCTGTGACCTTAACATTTTGTAGGCATTTAATTTTTTTGTCATTGTTATTATTCAATTCTTAGACTCCAGTCTGTTCAACTGTTTATTGTTCAGTGGGATGTTTTAGCAAAGCTCCACTGTATGTACCCAATGCATAGGCTTTATAGTACATAACGTGAGGAGTCACTGAATAGATGCTGTTTTATATGTCACATATGAGGAGTCATTAAATAAGTCTGACTGTTTTATATGTTACAGATGAGGAGTCATTAAATAAGTCTGACTGTTTTATATGTTACATATGAGGAGTCATTAAATAAGTCTGACTGTTTTATATGTCACATATGTCCCTCTTGTACGCTCTGTTCACTTATGATTGTGTGGCCACACACAGTTCCAACACCATCATAAAGTTTGCTGATGATACAACCATCCTAGGTCTCATCTCCAACAACGATGAGACTGCTTACAGAGAAGAGGTAAGAGCCTTGGCTACCTGGTGCCAGAGCAACAACCTCTCTCTCAACGTCAGCAAGACAAAAGAGAT
>JACXGM010033116.1:0-12396 GCA_016801145.1 Umbra pygmaea | reverse complement strand
TTCCTTTGGACAAATGTAGGTAACTCATTATTTGGTTCTGTTTTGTTTTGTTTAATGTATAAAACACAATGTACAGACTAGACAGGCAGACATACACAAATTACTGCAGTCAATTGCTACAGAACCCTTGATTTTGCGAATCAGTGTTACCTTTAAGCCCTTTCCCTGTGTAATTGGGACAAATTGAAGCAAATGTCAGTTTATTCAAATACGCTTTCTGAATCATTAGCCACAGCTGTATGGCACTCCGATTACCTCTACTATCTGAAAACCTGTTTTCCGAATGACAGTGTATGGATTGACATACTGTGTGATGACATTTCATCTGGTGGGTATTCCAGAAAGCAGGCTATGTGACATAACGGGGTAAATTGCATTTCCCATTCTTTCCCATTCACTGTTAACACTAAAATTACTAGTGCTGAGCCATTTATATAGGCGAAGAAAAAACAACTTGTGCACCTGCTTCTCCAGCGAGGGACTGTATCTAGTAACTGTGATACAGTTGCTGGATTCACATTGACAATGACCCACTACTTATGCATTAGTAAAGTAGTAGGGAAGTTGACCAACTGTTTGCCAACACATGTTTGAAAAGAGGCTACACAACCACATAGCTAAACAACAGTGTCATAGTTTGCTAGCTTTTCTACTGACATCTTAACAAGGTAGCTAGCTACAGTATCTAATGTTAACAATGCATGTAGCTTAGCTACATAGCGCTTGTGCAACTAACTTCACAGCTTTTAGTCAATTAACAGTAGATACCTTACTCATAAGAGACAGATGGCGATAGCTGTTAAATGCAGACTTATTAAATCAAAGATCAGTTCATTCAAATGCGATACATGAACTGTTGGCCGCAGCATAAAGTAGCAACCTAATCTGAACAGTGACTTTGGTTCCAATATTATAGGTACTGCTTTTGTGGGCGCCGCGGGTCATCGGGGCGACTTGCACCAGGGGGGACTTGCCAGGGACGGCTTGGACCCCGTCAAAACTGCTTGCAGTTCTAGTTTATATTTGAGATTAATATTTTGAGTTGGTGTGCTGTGCATTTTGTCTTCTCACATACTTTTGTGTGTTCCTTACTAGCAATTTAACTTTGATTTTATCTGTCCACAGACTTTTTCACCAGTGGCGCTGTGGAACATACATGTGCTCTTGTGAACTACATACGCACAGCAATGTTTTTTCTGGACAGCCGTGGTATCGTCTGTGGTTTCCTCCCATGATCGCCATTCATTCTTGTTTCGTGTTTTATGTATCATAGACACATCAAGAGATTTTTAGCTGTTATTCTAGGTTTCTTCTTAACCTCATTGTGCATTCTGTGCTGTGCTCTTGTAGTAAACTCTGCAGAGTTGTCACGATCCCTCCCTCCTGAGCCTGTTTCCCTTTTTCCTTGTGTATCGATTCCCTGTTCCTGGTTCCCTTGTGTGTGCGTTTGGTCTGTCTCTGTGTTTGTTTGTCCTCCAGTCACCGAGCACCAGTTCCTGTTTTTCTCTGCACTTCTGAAGGCACCAGTCCCAGAGCACCAGTCCCATCAACACTAATCCAGAGCACCAGTTTCCTCTGCCACACCTGGGGCTGATTGCCACTCTCCCTTTATTAGGGAGGTGTAGGCAGTCAGTCCTTGCCGGATTATTGTACTACCAAGTGTGTTCTAGTCTTGTGCCATTTCTCTTTACAGCTAGTCTGAGCACTGCACTTTTTTTGTTTGAATATTTATTACAGCCAGTCTGAGTACTGTGCCCTTATTACTCTGAGTTGTTGTTATCTCACCCTGGCTATCCATGCCTCCATTTCCAGAATCCATCTGTGCTGTTGAGCTGGTCATCACTCAGCTGGTTCCCCTCCAGCCATCCGGACCTCCTGTCTTCTGCACCCTCAGGCATTACCTACCGGGTTTCCTCTCATCTGGAATACCACTTACCTGGTCTTCACTCACTAGGATTCCTATCACCAGGTACCCACTCACCTGGTCTCAGCTCTACTGGTCCCGTCACTACCTCTGGTGATCTGGAACTGCTTACCATTATCCTGATCTCATACATTTAATAAATATTATTGTTATCACTCACCTCGTGTTCATCTGCATTTGGATTTAACCTCGGTTCCTTGCCTGGATCCTGACAAGAAAAGCCAGTCCTAGAAAGATTAGCAATAGTGCTGGATATTCTCCTTCCATAGACATTTTCTCTCACTGTGTTGTAATGCACAGCAATGCTTTTAGAGATACTTTTGTAACCCTTTCAAGCTTTACTCAAGTGAACAATTCTTAATCTTAGGTATTTTGAGATCTATTTGGTTTAAGGCATGGAACACATCACACAATGCTTCTTGTGAATGACAAACTCAAAATGTGTGAGGGATTTTTTTCGAGCAGAGCTGCTCTCACCAACACTTCAATTCTGGACTCTTTGATTGGACTCCAGCTTAGCTGACTCCTGATTCCAATTTTCTTTTGTAGGAGTCATTAGCCTAGCGGTTCACTTAACTTTTCCACCATGAAATGTGAAAGTTTAAATGATGTATTCAGGAGGGTCCATGTGGTGTAGTGGGTTAAGTCGCTGCCTTGCAGGATATACTACGTCAGGGGTCATCAACTCCAGTCCTGGAGGGCCGAAACACCTGCTTTCCCAGCTATAAACCAGTCCCTTATTAGAAAGTGGGAACAAAAATCTGAACTGTTTCAGCCCTCCAGGACCAGAGTTGATGGACCCTGTACTACGGCATGAGAGTCAGTGGTTCAATCCTGACTATGGCTTCTCTGACTTTGCCCTGACCTCTAATCGCAAATTGGCATAGCACTGCCCGGAATTAGGGATAGATAAATCGGATTATCTACCATGCCACATCACTCTCCATCGACTACTTGTGTGTAAATTGGGTGCCTGTAAATTAAATTGTGAAAATATCAACCGTATTTTGAAGTTCTCAGTTCTCCCAAATTACATTCTCAGAAAACTACATACAAATTAGTATGAATTACATTTTATGCCAACATATTTGGGTTCTTTTTACATTTCAGCTGCACATTTTGCCATCCATCCATTCATTTTCGTCCGCTTATCCGAGATTGGGTCGAGGGGGCAGCAGGGGACCCTAAACGTCCTTTTCCCGAGCCACATTAACCAGCTCCGACTGGGGGATCTCGAGGCGTTCCGAGGCCAGGTTGGAGATATAATCTTGCCACCTAGTCCTGGGTCTTCCCCGAGGCCTCCTCCCAGCTGGACGTGCATGGAACACCTCCCTAGGAAGGCACCCAGGGGGCATCGTTACCAGATGCCAAAACCACCTCAACTGGCTCCTTTCGACGCAAAGGAGCAGTGACTGTACTCTGAGATCCTCACGGATGACTGAGCTTCTCACTTCTAAGGGAGACGCCGGCAACCCTCCTGAGGAAACCCATTTCGTCCTCTTGTACCCTGGTTCTTGTTCTTTTGGTCATGACCCAGCCTTCATGACCGTAGGTGAGGGTAGGAACAAAAACTGCCCGGCAGATGCCTTTGCCTTCTGGCTCAGCTCTCTTTTCGTCACGACGGTGCAATATATTGAGTGTAATACCGCTCCCGCTGCGCCGATTCTTCGACCAATCTCCCGCTCCATTGTCTCCTTACTAGCGAACAAGACCCCAAGGTATTTGAACTCCTTCACGTGGGGAAGGACTCATTCCCTACCTGGAGTAGGCACTCCATCGGTTTTCTGCTGAGAACCATGGCCTCAAATTTAGAGGTGCTGATCCTCAGCCCAGCCGCTTCACACTCGGCTGCGAACCGATCCAGAGAGTGCTGAAGGTCACAGGTTGATGATGCCATCAGGACCACATCATCTGCAAAAAGCAGCGATGAGCTCCTCAGCCCACCGAACTGCAACCCATTTCCACCCTGACTACGCCTCGATATCCTGTCCATAAATACTACAAACAGGATTGGTGACAAAGCGCAGCCCTGGCAGAGACCAACCCTCACCTGAAACGAGTCCGACTTAATGCAAAGAACCTGGACACAGCTCTCGCTTTGGTCATAAAGAGATTGGATGGCCCTAAGAAGGGACCCCCTCACCCTATACTCCTGCAGCACCTCCCACAGTATCTCTCAGGGACTCGGTCATACGCCTTATTCAAATCCACAAAACACATGTAGACAGGATGGGCCCCCTCCAGGATCCTTGCGAGAGTAAAGATCTGATCCGTTGTTCCACGACCAGGAATGGAAACCACATTGTTCCTCTTCAACCTGAGGTTCGACTATCGGCCAAACCCTCCTTTCCAGCACCATAGAGTAGACTTTACCAGCGTGGCTGAGAAGTGTGATACCCCTGTAATTGGCACACACCCTCTGGTCCCCCTTTTTGAACAGGGGAACCACCACCCCAATCTGCCACTCTTTTGGCACTGTCCCAGACTTCCATGCAGTGTTGAAGAGGCGTGTCAGCCAAGACAGCTTCAGATTTGATATCTAGCTTCAACAAGGCAGCATGTTCTACAGATAATCCAGTTGAAACGCAGTTAAATTCTAATTGCCTAAGTGCTTCTGTGGTAATTTGTCCATCCATGTCTACTGAAGAAAAAAGCACTTGCTAAAATGAATGGGATTGTGGAATAGCTTTACTTGTAAGGCTTAAACAAAAATGACTGACGACCGCATATGCGTCACTGAATCACTGAAGTTTTCCAGCACGCATGGAAAGAGACGTACAAGAGGACAATTAACAGATGAGTAAGTTTATTAAACCTATTTTCTGTACCTTGATAATGGAGCACACATCGTGTCTGTGTGGTAATGTTATTTGTACTGTATATTGTAGTGTGCCAGCTGTATTTAATAGCTAGCTGACTGTGTAAATTACTATATCTTACTATATATATAGGCTACTCTTTCTAGATAAAGAAAAATGGATGGGATCACATCACTTTCAGCCGTTTTCGGGCTGTAGTGCCGGTTAATTGAGCACGTAGATCCCTTTCGTAATCTTCCGACCTAAAATGCTGACTGCAGACCCTAATTTTTTATAGCCTATTGTAAAGTGTGAAAGATTACTCCTTCTTTTTGGGCTTGCTTGTAATTTTTGCAACAAGGTACACAACACCAAAAGGGCATGATGAATAGAAATTAGACTACAATTTCAAAAACAAATATGTATAACTTTCTAGCGTCAAGCTCTACTGTTGAATTGCCCATGTTCTGTGTCGGTGTGTTCAAACGGGGACGGGCACTAAATTTGCTTGGAATTCTGGGAGTTGTGGTAACTCAAGTTTAGACAGATACAGAAGCACCCCAGTGGATGCGAAAGGAACTGAAATATACTATCGGCTTTTCTCTGATATATTGAAAAACAACAGAAGTGTATATGACATAAATCATCTATGGTAACGTTTGTAAATGGTATACTTTGAAACTGATTTACTGTGGAACACTCCTTTAAGGTTAGGCATGGCATTACTGGGGTTAAGGTTAGGATGCAATGAACAACATAACACACACAAAGTTTATCTGATTTGAACTCGTGAACACCGGCATGAACGTTGCAAATTTATACGCCCATCCACAATCCCCGACCCCGGTCCTAGCTAAATATACACTACTTACATGCTACATCATGATCATCATCGGTTGTTAAATTTAGTTCCCTAAGAATGGAATTGACCCTCTAATAAGTACATATTTCCCATTTTTGGTTTTACAAAATAGTTCCCTCAGAACATATTTAATGCGATTTTGGTCTCGAAAATATAGTTAGTGAGTGTAAATCACTCCATACATGACCTGACTAAAGGCTTCCGGCATGACCAGTGAGAAAGTGAGAAAAGAATCATCCAGCTCAACAATATGTGGTTGGATAAACCATGTGAGCGCCCTTCACTATCCACTATCTGTTGGGGGGGTTGTAAAACTACCGACATGGCACGGTTAGTGGTAAAAATTACGTATGTAGTATAGACAAGAAAAATACAAAACTGTGTGTGCAGTTAGTTAAAGCAGACTGTGTTTGACAGTGTTTTTGTGACTTAAAGGTCAGATCAAAGTTTATGACCAATTTATGGTTAACACATCACATTGTACACAACAAATGTAACAGATTGAACAGTAGCTAGGAGCAATGAATACTATTTACAGTAGGTAGCAAAACACCAGGCTACAGAACAAGTTTGTACATAAAAACTCAACAGGAATGTTTCAACAAAATGTTGTGAATGATAATAAATGAATAACAACTTCTTTTGATGTAATTTCTAATTACCTCTAAGCTAGAGCTCCTGCTCAGGAGCTCATGAACATTAATGATTTTTCACCATGTCACTATCTAAACTAATGTGGCAGGAGGACCCTTCTTCACTACTGAAGCTGTGTCACATCGCAGGTGTTGTGGCGTTGCTGCAAGTTTGTGATGTTTAATGAACATTAAGTATGTGGAACCTTTCTTGGTCTTCGGAATACAAACATACAAAGTGCATTAGGAACAGCACAACTAATATATTACATACTGTGCTCAAATGCGGCACAAACGCCATTGTAACATAAAGAGCGTACGCCTGGTTTGACAAAGACATATACATTATGTAGGAGAGAGTGGGGACAGTTGCAACATGTGGCAGTTGCAACATTGCTGATTTATCCAATCAGGAATGAGCTTGAGTCATGACACTCCTACTGCACATGCTCAGTAGGTCCCTCCTTCGTTCTGGAAGTTAACAGCCACATGTCATTTTTCCTCTGGAGAACTGTAATTCAAGTTAAAAAGTAATTCTTTTTTGTGACCAGAAAAAACGCGAATCGGCGATCTTGACAGACACCCCCGAAAAGGAGGCTTTGGAGAGGAAGAAAGCACAAGTTAAGAGAACTGGTGAAAAAAACACTGGAAACCAGCCAACAAACTGAAACCGAGAAGAACAAGCATAGACAAGGTGTTAGAATTAGCCCAGGGAGGGCTGGAATGGACATATAAACACTGAGAGATTGGACTATATAAATATTGTGTATATTTCTGTTTATTCGTTGTATGTGTGAATCGCTATGACCAGTACTTATATACTGTTGATTTTGTTATACTGTTCTTATGTTTAGTTAATTGTATTGTGTGTTGTATTATGTGTGTGTGTAGCGCCTTCCTCTCTTTCGCCTGGTACTGATTGGGGACTGAGTTGATCCAATCACTTAATCACTATCAGCTGGTTGGTTATATCAGGCCAGGTTAAGGAGAGGAGGGCGTGGTTCATTAATGTTATGTCACGGGTGAAGTGTGATGTCCGGGATCTCTGCCACTAGAGAAGTGAGTTGTGACAAGAGTATGGCACGGTTGGAGTGAAGCGTTCTCTCTCGTATATATATATATATATATATGTGTGTCTGTGTGTCTGTGTGTGTGTGTATATATACACATATATATATATATATATATATATACACACACATATACACACACACACACACATATACACACATATACACACACACATATACATATATATACACACATATATACATATACATACATACACATATATACATATATATATATTATCGTTGTGCTACTCACCGCGCTTGTTCGCCTGCAACCACACAGTGGTCTAATTCCTGGACAATAAAGTACCATAACTTTCTCCCTGCCTGCCTCCCTCTCTCTCAACCACACCCACAATTTGTGACAGAAGGACAGTGACTCAGAAGGAAGATTTTTTTATCTTTACTATGTAACTCAATCAAATCTGGTCTCAAATAAACAAAAAAATTGGAAAATCTATGCCAAAATTAGCCTGGAATAATCCAGACCCAAATCCGGAGGATATAAGGGTCTGGCTTCAAGTACTGAAAATGACCCAACTCGAGGGGCGGCACCAAGCATGCATTTGAAAATCTCACTGTACGCAATTGGATAACACTACGACCGATCACCAGTGGTTTTTCGCTAAGCCCCTATGGTGGAGTTAACTGGTAGATAAAACTCTTGCCGTATTAGGTCGGCAAAACAGCAAAAACGTCCTTTTTAAAAAAGGAACGATTTGAGCGCCGTCTTTTGTTCCTCTTTTAGACAAAAAGCCAAGTCTAACTCGTTCATTGTAGTGAACAACTGGTGTTCATCCATAGCGATCTTACAATGTTTACTAATGACTTTGAGGTTGCAGCGCTGTCGTCATCTGTTTAACACGCCTCTGGCACTCCTATATCAAATACACCGATGTGATTGGTGCAGCTCGGCTACAAGGGCATAGTTAATGAGCAGAATTACTCGGTGCAAGAGTAACTCGCTGAGCAAATTCAAATTGTGCTCTCGCAAGAACTCTGGTTTTCCAGGGTATGCCAAAGTATGAGTTTTATTACATCTAAATGACTGTTGGAACTGCCCCTCAGTACTGTTTTTCAGGGTCAATTTAAGCAATTACTTCCATATTATCATATGTACATGTTGCAGCAGTATGGGCAGATAGGTGCCATATATGGATTTAATATATAATTTTTTGGTCTTTCTAATACAAACGGTTTCCTGAGAAACTGAAGGAAATGTAAAAAGTGTTGCAACTGCCCTGAATCTCCCCTACGACACATAACGAGGTGAAGGCTTAATCAATAATGTACACTCGCAATGTCCGTTAGTATCCTCAGAACAAAAGAAGAACATGATCCACACACACATCCTCCCATAGGCAGGAGTAAAAACTCACAATAACACGCGCTGACCGTTCCAGTACACTGGGATTTTGGCATCTGATCACTCATCATGCGCCGGTGTGTGTACAGTATTTACCCAGTGCCCCATTCATGCGTAATGAGTTACCAATTAAGTGCCTACCATGCTCATAGTGACCAGAGGTCGACGCATTAAACAAAACACATACATAAACATAGTTTAAATAATATCAATAAGTACATATAACATATAGTCCATCACAACATTGTTAACCTGCCACGACAGCCCTATCCAGTCCTGGCTGTCGTGACACTGACTTCAACTGCAATCAGCTTCCTTGCTTAACCCTTCATTGACTGGCTAATATTACGTTGGTTACACCACACCCAATGTGTTAAATCTCATATTGGGTGTGGGTGATTGTTTCGATGCAAGCTTCTTAAAAACTCAGTCAACATCTGCAAATTATCTAAAAATGGCAGGGTTAATTGTTCTTTAAACAAACATGGTTAATCTTTGAGCCAAACTGATGCAGTACGTTAACAAAACAATCATTTAGTAGCAAACTGTCATCAAATGGAGAGTCTAAAAGAAGGAAATCAAATGCAGGGTAACAAGCCTGGGTCTTTAGAAATAGCAAAAACCTCAAGGTTAATAACAAAACACAGATTAAAGCTATGACCTACATATGTTTTCAGACAACCTCAGATTTTCCCACAGATATCACATGTACAGGAGACGCAGATATAATTGCAGAGAGAAAATCATATGCGATAAGGAGTATAAATGTATAACAATAAGTTATTAGGGTGACAGAAGAGTAACAGGCTACATACAGTTTTTGAACATTTGAACAATACCCCCTGAATCATATAATGAATTGTATGATGGTTACACCAAATTACAACAGGTACTGTATCAATAAATAGTGCTACTAAATATTAATCTGCAGACTTAAGACAGGGTAGCAGGAGCACATCAGAGTATTCAATAATATCATATTACCAACGGTGCTCTTGGAAGGGAAGTAGATTAGAAAGAATAAAGAATAATCATGCCTAGTGGACACAAAGATTCTAAACCAAGTCACTCAGGCTGGATTTTTGTAAATGTACATTTACAAAATTCCAGCCTGAGGGACTTTGTTTAGAATTTGTGTCCACCAGGCATGATTATTCTTTATTCTTAATAATCTGCAGAGGTCAGAGTTAAATGACCCCTAGTGGCTATACTGTATAATACATCTAAATATATATATATATATATATATATATATATATACGGTACATGTGCACTTATATGACAGGTAGATTTCATCCACCTCCTGAGGTTGTACTGAGTCTTCAATGCCTTCTTCACCACAGTGGATTTGTGCAGTGACCAATACAGCCTCTCTGAAATCTGACCTTTTTGACGGCCTCTCCGTTGATCAGGATTGGGGTGTGTTCTGCCTTTTCACTTCATAGTCTTGACATGACTTTAGGGTCTCTTAATCTCTCCCTCCCTATCTCTCTCAAGTTTAAATATTGACATGGTAAACAGTTATTTATATTGCCAAAGCAAATGGAAAATAAAAAAATGATATTTATATAAAAGGACAAACAAAAGAAAAATAAAGGGAAAACTATAAAATGAACAATTTTACATTTTAGACAGACATTGCACACAAATTTTAAAAGATGACAGCACTTTGAAAGTTACATTTACAGTGTGAAAATGTGAAAATTGTAAGGTAGAATATATTAAAACAACTATATCTTATGTTCCCAATTGTTAACTATGCTACCCTGGTTGTCCTTTCCTCGTGGCAACAGGTCACAAGTCGTGATGCTGTCATTGCACATTATGGATATTTGTCTGACAAATATGGGATTTTCTCTATGTTTGATATAGTATCAAATTGTGTGTGTCTGTAAGACCTGAGGATAATATGTGGCTCTAATGTGGTCATATAATCAACAGAAGGTTAAAAAATGCAGCTCTGTTTCCACCTCATTATCCTGTCTTCCCCCTATAGCCAGGTCTGCCTATAATGGCCTTTTTGAATAGCAAGGCCATGCTCGCTAAATCTGTACATTGTCATGGTTTTTCTTAATTTTTAGCATGGTACAGTGGTAAGGTATTGTGCCATGGGGCAGCAGTGGCACAGTGGGTCAAGTAGGTTGTCTAGCAACCAGAAGGTTTGTGGCTTGATCCCCGGGTCCTCCTGACCAAGTGTCGAGGTGTCCATGAGCAAGACACCTAATCCCAGCTGCTCCCAACGAGCTGGCTGGCGCCTTGCATGGCTGACACCGCCGTCAGTGTATGAATGAGTGAATGAATGGGTGTATGTGAGGCTCTGTAAAGCACTTTGAGTGACCATTGGTTAGAAAAGCGCTAAATAAATGCAGACCAATGCCTCTCTTTAAGGCAAGGTAGCATTCAAATTTGCTTTGATTTCTGGTAATTTCTTCTAATGTGTCAGGTAGTTTTCATTTTGTATTCTCATAATTTGGCTGGGCCTGATTATCTCCTGGGGCTCTGTGGGGTATGTTGGGGTTTGTGGACAGAGCCCCATGACTAGTTTTCTTATGGGGCTCTTCTCTAGGTTCTGATCTCTGTATATTTGTTATGGTAGGTTTGAGAGTTGCTTTGTTTAATGTGGGTGTGAAATTTAGCTTCATTTTTTATTTCAATGATTAGTGAGTAGTTCCAATTCAGCTCTGTGTGCATTGTTAGGGGTTTTGCGTTGGACTCTGAGAATGTTTTTGCCAAATTCTGCATGCAGAGTCTCAGTTGGGTGTTTTATCAAATCTATCAAAGTCTTCGTTGGTTAGTGGTGCCCAGACTTCACAGCCATACAGGTCAATGGGTAATATGACTGAATTTAAGTCAGATTCTAATTGGGATGTCTAGTCTTGTGTTCTTTTTGATGGCATAGAAGGCCCTTCTTGTCTTGTCTCTCAGGGCAATTACAGCCTTATGGAAGTTGCCTGTGTAATGGCTCACTCACAGGATGTAATTAGAGTAGGGTTTTAATGAAGAAATGCAGTTATTGTACAAGATGAGAGCATAGACCAGGCTAAGGAACACACTTAGACTTAGTATTTCAAGGGTGGTCAGACAGGCTGGGTCGTTACACGGACAAGACGACTTGGTACAGAGCCACAAGGCAAGAGAGGTCTCAGGGCTAACGAAGCTTCGATACACAGGCAGGGCTTGGAACTTACAGAATCGGCAGGCTGGCTTGGTCACAGGCAGGCAGGGTCTAGAAACTTGGTCATAGGCAAAAGTACACAAACAGGATCCAAAAACATAGTCAGAAAATCAAGGCAATGGTCAGGTATATATGTTCAAAGTTAAATTTACAATGCTCAATAATCCCAGGGAACAACAATACCTCACAATAACGCAAACAGACTGTTGAGCATTTATACTGAGGAAAGGGTAGTGCAGGTGTTAATGAGGCAAACAAACTGTTGAGTATTTATACTGAGGAAAGGGTAGTGCAGGTGTTAATGAGGCAAACAGACTGTTGAGCATTTATACTGAGGAAAGGGTAGTGCAGGTGTTAATGAGGCAAACAAACTGTTGAGTATTTATACTGAGGAAAGGGTAGTGCAGGTGTTCAGAATTCTGGTGATTGTGATCTGTAGGGTGTGCTGGGTTTGTGGGAGTCAGGATTTCGGTAAGTGGCAGTGACCGGTTGAGAGGACTTAGTGCTGGCCTGTTTGGACCTTACAGCCTGTAGATAACTTTAAAGGAGTGTTCCACAGTAAATCAGTT
>JACXGM010033115.1:0-12382 GCA_016801145.1 Umbra pygmaea | reverse complement strand
ATCTACACATGTCGGTATTAATCTAATTGTAAGTGGGAAATTGTTCTGCGTAAATTGAATTTTTTGCACCTTTCAAAATGGTTAAGAAATGCGTCACGATGGAACACATTTAAAAATTAAATGAACTAAACGCATATAAATGAACACTATGATTCTGTAGCGGATAATATACTATGACAACTACTTTACCCAATGGACAATAATGACTATCTATCTATTATATATCATCATCTATTTGTCCGCCCGACAGACACATCGACAAGAATATCAGTTTTAAACATGATCTTGTTCTGTTTACTGTATTATTTACGAGGATGAATTACATAACATGCCAAAATAATTACAGAACATATTTGAGTGTTCTTTTTGCAAATGTGTCTTTATTTGCATTTACGTTGGCTACAATCTTGTTTTATTCTATTTGTATTTCACCACAGACTGTTGATTGTGAGAATGGCTTTGTGAAATGTTCATATTATTAATGAGAGGCAGTATTTCGATTTCGTTTAGATTTTGTTTAGATTTTGTTTAGATTTCGTTTAGCTACACAACGGTCTGCAGTTTCAGACAATTTCACGTGTTTCATCGATCTGCCGGCGGTGTCGCCATTTCTCATTTCACCCGTTTTTGTGCGTACGCATGGGTCAGAGTTGCCGTGAAGGACTGCACATTTTCTCGTCAAGTTTGCTTTTAATAAATCCCAATTATTACATAGAGAGCTGCGTATGTCTTCTTTTGTGCGTAGGCCACGTTTATAAATTAGGTCCCTGGTACTCACCTATACAAATTATCCGTGCTCATTTTCGTGTTTTCATTTCAGATCTTTTATCAGGTTACTTGTATTATATGTACTGTTTTTTTTTTGGTTTCCAATGTGTGTTTAACATTGGTTTCCAATGTGTGTTAAACCACTGCTAAATTGCGATTTGTCCTACTTACGAACAGAAGCTCTTTGGAAGGCCATAGCTAACTCTCTCCTCATTTCTCATTCTTCTAGATCGAGCTTTCTGCTGCCTTTGACACTGTCAACATCACATCCTAAATTCCACCCTCTTGGAACTTAACATTTTTGGCTCTGCATACTGTTAAATTGCATCCTACCTGGCAGGCCGCTCCTACCAGGGGACATGGAAAGCATTGTTGTCTGTTAAAAGGTCACTTTCCACCAGTATCCCCCAAGGCTCTGTTCTAGGCGCTCACCTCTGCTCTCAATAGGCTCTGTCATAACCTCACATGGCCTCTCATTTAGCTGCATATAGACAACACTCTATATTACTATTTCTCTCCTTCCCCCATTCTGACTCCCAATTGAAAACTCTCTGCTTGGATGTCAGCACAGCACCTTAAGTTTAACCGTGAGAAGTTTGAGATGCTCTTCCTCTTTGGGAGGGCCTGTCTTTTCCAGAACATGCCCATCAGAGTTGATAATGGCGTGAGCCTGAAAACCTTCCTTTTTATAATAATCAATTTCTTTATTTTTTCTTCAACAAAGAAAATTTGTCAGTAGCAGTTTTTGGCACGTGCAAAGCAGCCATTTATTCATGACACAAGAGGGCGGCACGAGCGAAGTATCACCAGGGGCTGTACACATGAACTTGAGCATTGAGAACATTGTTTGTGTACACAGAGTTTACTAAACAGAAAGGTTTTGTACAACTCATCTTAGCAGTTTGTGTTTCTGGTATCTGCTTTTTTGCCTCTGTGTACACTAACAATGTTTTTAATGCTTGAATTCAATTTTACAGCCACTGGTGATACTTCGAGCAAAGTTTCATGTTGTGTCAAGCCTTCTTAGTGTTTTAAAAATAGCGATTTTGATGCTATCATAGTAGTGCCCCTATCACTCACATTCAAAAGGCGATTTGATCGAAACCAAAAATATGGACATTTTTAAAATTCTAATTTTGCTTAAAAACGAAAGTTTGACCCATGTAGATTAACAAAAATACCCTGGGTTGCATTTTGGTGAGAGTTACACTTTAACAAACTGGATAATAAATTGCATTCAGTACAGTTTGCATCACTTTACACATAATGTTCATTGCGTTGATTAAAAACTATAACAATAAGCTATGTCAGGATCAACAGATTGTCCTAACTTATCATCTGTCTCGATTTTGTCACTATACTGTAATCAAAAAAAAGTTTTTTAGTGCTCCAAACTTGTGTTTTTAAGCAAATGGAATAATGAGACAAGTGTGTAGCTAGGCTACAGCAAAAACAAATTGAAACTAATGGGAAACTCATATAGGTCTGTAAACATTAAACATCACAAAATTCACATTCATTCAACTTGGGCTGTGTACCTTCAGATCCCCCACCCGGTACAGCCAGAAGAGGACTGGCCACCCCCTTGAGTCTGGCCTCTCTCTAGGTTTCTTCCTAGGTCCCTCCTACAAGAAAGTTTTTCCTAGCCACTGTGCATCACTTGTGTTGCTTGCTTTTGGGGGTCTCGGGCCGGGTGTCTGTCAAAGCACTTTGTGACAACTGCTGTTGTAAAAAGGGCTTTATAAAATAAATTTGATTGATTGAACTTAAATGCCCTACAAAAAGCAAAAGTGATACACTCCAGCCTATTTTTTTCTCATCGGATCTGCATCGATCTCAGATTTTGGAATTTCTAAACTCAAATTGATGGAAATCCGTCGAAGCGACAGAGAACTTTAATCCCTGTTTTGGGGTCGTTGTCTTGCTGCATGACCCCACCTCTTCAGATTCGGTTCACAGACAGTTCTAACATTTTCCTTTAGAATTTGCTGGTTTAATTCAGAATTCATTGTTCTATCAATGATGGGAAGCTGTCCAGGCCCAGATGCAGCAAAACAGGCCCAAAGCATGATACTACCACCACCACCATCACAGATGGAATAAGGTGCTTATGCTGCAATGCAGTGTTTTCCTTTTGCCAAAATTTAGTTCTCATCTGTCCACTAAACATTTCCAATGGCCTTCTGGTTTGTCAGTACCCTGGAAATCCAGAGTTCTTGCGAGAGCACAATTTGAAATTGCTCAATGAGTCACTCTGGCATTCAGTAATGATGCTCATTAACTATGCCCTTGTAGCTGTGTTGCACCAATCACATCAGTTTATCTCATATAAGCACGCCAGAGGCGAGCTACAGATGAAGACAGCGCAACATTGCAAGATGGTTAAGGATGAACACCAATTATTTGAAAGTTAGACTTGGCCGTTTATCTAAAAGAGGAACAGAAGATGGTGCTCAAATCATTAATTTGTAAGGACATTTTTGCTTAATTTAGTAGAGTTTAATCTACCAGTTAGCTCCGCTGTTGTTGTGACTGGTCACAGTGTTATCCAATTGCATGCAAACTAAAGATGGGCAGCAATGTTCTTTTTGGAGGAGTGGCTTTCTCCTTGCAACCCAGCCATGCACACGATGGTTGGTCATTGTTCTCCTGACAGTAGACTCATAAACATCAACATAAGCCAATGTGAGAGAGGCCTTTAGTTGCTTAGAAGTCACATCTGGCTCCTTTGTGACCTCACAGACAATTGCACACCTTGCTCTTGGAGTGATCTTTGTTGGTTAACCACTCCTGGGGAGGGTAACATTGGTCTTCAATGTCCACCATTTGTACACAATCTGACTATGGATGTTCCAAAAACTTCAGAGATGAGTTTTGTAACCTTTTCCCTGCTAGTGAGCATCCAAAAACTATTTTCCTGAGATCTTCAGAAATCTCCTTTGTTCATGCCATGGTACACTTCATCAAATGTGTTGTGGAGATTAGACTTTTAAGGATCTCTGTTCTTTTAAGGTTCCCACTCACACTTGTTTGTCATTCAATGATTAAGAACACCTAACTGTAATATCACCTTCAAATTAACTGATTATCCTAGAGGTTCCTATACTTTTGCCACCCACAGATATGTAATAATGTATCGTTCTCATCAAAAAATAAATGACCCAAGTATAATGTTTTAGTCTTATTCATTTAATTGAATTCTCTTTATGTACTTGTAGGATTTGAGTGAATCAGATATTTTTTAATGCATTTATGTAGAAATATACACAATTCTAAAGGGTTCAAAAACGTTCAAGCACAACTGTAAGTTAGCAGATCGATGACTTAATTTTGAGTAGCAATTGCTCTTTCCTCTTGTCCTTATTACATAATGTAGTCTACCATCTGAGCATGACTTGCACTCTAAAATTGCCCTATTATTTAGTCATGAAGCCTAATACCATCAATGAATATAATTTCAAAAATTGTACTTTGTAAAGATACTCCTATAAATGCAATACATTTATATATGATACAGAAGTTCCCATTCAAAAACAGTGATTAGCAACCTTGTTACTACTGCGCAACCCTGTTACCCAACAAAAGTAACAGCCTAACAGGGTTGCAGATTTAGCATAAAGAAAGCTTACACAGGAGTGGTTAGCTAATTTGGGAGCACATTTTGCATGTTAGCTATTGATAAGCAAATATTTTCCATAAATTAAAGGGAGATCTTGTGTACAAGCGGCTGAAATGAGAATCTCAGGAAGGTTACTGGCATCTCCCTTAGGGATAGGGTGAGAAGTTCAGTCATCCGAGAGGAACTCTGGGTAGAGCCGCTGCTCCTTCGCGTAGAAAGTAGCAGGTGGAGATGGTTCGGGTATCTGGTAAGGATTCCTATTGCCCATTCACTGTTTAAAAAATTTGAACAACTAAGTTGCACGGTAAGAGCGTCTGCAAAAATGACTAAAATGTTTTTTTGGCACACTATGGGTTGGGAATCAGGGAGCGTGCAATCATAGGGCAAAGCACACCTGGGACCTTATCATTACACTTTAGGCAAGTGATATTCCTCGGCCCTGCACCCAAGTAACGATGTGATTTGATCTCACTTGATCAGTTGAAAACTAACTTTTTTTTAAAGAACTGAATATGGGGCAAATGGGCTTTATGATGCAATGAGTAAAATACCTAAGTTAGTGGCACAACTCTTGGCGTGGTAGTATAGATCCTTTAGAACAAAAAATGTACTTTTTCTTGGTATTGAAAATGAACTGAAATTAAAACACTGTAAAACAATGACTTGCTTGGTATAAATTCAGGGTGAACACTGGATGGTTGGTCATGCTTGTTTTTCCCCCAATGTCAGAGACTGAGATGTTGGTTCAGTACCGCAGCGCACACATGCACAAAATACAGAATAACAGCATCCACAACATGAATGAGTGCATTCCTTCCCTGACGGTGGGCACTGTTTTTTGCGAGGTATCAGAGAACAGACACAATAACAGATAGCAGGTGTGGAATGCCAGCTATGACACAAGTACACTAGTGAGGCACCACAGGCGCAAGACAAGCATCGCAAAATGACACATTGCTGACTTTCAGGGCCAGCTAGTTCCTACTTCCTCAACAGTCTTCATCAACAGAGTGGGATAAACCCATTGCATGTGTGGTTAATCACTGACAATGATTGTTTCATGTACTGTGTACTGTAGCCTCAGTGAGCAGTTTATTAGGTACACTACCACGATTTACAAACATCGTTCCTGGCTCCACTCCTAGTGTGGCCGTGGTTTGACATGCAAAGCAGAAACAAAGAAAATATCATTATACTGTTTAATCAAGCCTTGGCCAAGGGACACACTGGTCTTTAGGACCAACAAATGTTTATGTACCAAATAAACTGGCCTTTGGGTGTAATGTAAGTATGATTATCTTTAACTGTTTATGTCTATAAACATAGCGTGAGAACCGAGGAATCTATTAATGGTGAAATGTTTGAATATTATGAGTCAGACATATTAACAGATTTCAATGATAAAGCTTAATTGTGCTTTTTTACAATAACTTCCCTAAATGTTTCACCCACTCCAGCAACAGCCATCCTCACATGTTTAGTTAGAAGGCAGTGTCCTTACAGTGTCCTGTGATATCCAGACAACAGATGGCCAGCCTCACCTGCGGGCTGTAAACCATAATTCAAATAAAACAACTCAAAACAAATAAAAAGTTAATGAATCCATTTATTTTAAAGGCATAGGTAGTAAATATAGTATTATAGTAGAAATATCATCATATTGTATTGGGTAAAGCACATACATACACAGCTAGTAAACAAACAAGAGTTTGTTTCCTAACTGGTTACCAGCAAGGTAGTACAGCAACCATGAATATCAGTTGAAGAAATGATAGACTAAACTACCACAATGAAAACAACTTGTGTGTACAAAATTATGTTTGAAAGCTATTTGAGCATGTTTACTTTACTGCATTACAGCTCAATAATGTTAAGATATTTAAAAAATGTAAACAAAATGTAGTCAGTAGCATGAACAGTAACTGCCCAACATTTAAAAGTAACAGAATATCTTTCCCCACAAAAAGATGCACGTGGGAAAGCACATTACATTCTTTTAGGGCCGGTTTCATGGACAAAGATTAGGCCTAGTCTTAGACTAAAAAAGATAGATCAATGGAGATTTCCAGTCAACTTGATTATTTAGTCCAGGACTAGGCTTAATCTGTGTCCGTGAAACCGGCCCATAATGAATTACTTTTAATACATTGGCTGAAATCAATAGTTTTAAAATGACTCAAATAAATCTCCACAGTGCCACTAAGGGGAACGGTAAACAAAATGACAAAATTTTCAGGCCTTAAAAGCCCTTATTTGGTTTGCTACCATTGATGTGCAAAAGACTGACACAACCGTGCTGTGGTGCCGCAGATCTTGTAGGTTGTGTCATCAGACGGTATACAGTCCACAGACCCTGAGAGGAAAATACAAGGTGAAAGAGGAAGTGAATGAATGACTGCATGTGTGTTTTTTAATAATAGACTTGAGCAGGTACTGTAAGTTATAAGCAGGTGTTTAAAGACGTTGGCACAGAATAACAACAGCGTACCAGCAAAACAAACACTGTACCAATAATATCTGACCAAATTACAGGAATTCATGTTAAATTGGTCAAAAGTTTTCCTATAATTGTGTCAGATTTTATTGGTACAGTGTTCCCCAAATATTTATTTTGCTAGTTTGTTGTAGTGGTTGGGGGCCTGCGTGGCATTATGGGATAAGTTGCTGCGTTTCAGGATAGTCTATGTCATGATAGTCAGTAGTTCAAGCCAGACTACAGGTTCTATGACTTTCCCCGGACCTCTTGCACAAGGCAGAGCAAATTGGCATAGCGCTGCCTGGGATTTGGGATACATAGTTGTATGCAAAAGTTTAGGCACCCCTGACAATTTCCATGATCTCCATTTATAAATAATTGGGTGTTTGGATCAGCAATTTCATTTATCAAATAACTGAAGGACACAGGAATATTTCAGTAGTGAAATTGGGTGAACAGAAAATGTGCAATATGCATCAAAACAAAATTAAACAGGTGCATAAATTTGAACACCCCAACAGAAATATCACATCAGTATTTAGTTGAGCCTACTTTAGCGGAAATAACAGCCTCTAGACGTTTTCTATAGGCTGTAATGAGTGTCTGGATTCTGGATGAAGGTATTTTGTACCATTCCTCCTTGCAAAACATCTCCTATTCAGTTAGGTTTGATGGTTGCCGAGCATGGACAGTCCGCTTCAAATCACCCAACATATTTTCAATGATATTCAGGTCTGGGGACTAGGATGGCCATTCCAGAAAATTGTACTTGTTCCTCTGCATAAATGCCAGAGTAGCTTTTTAGTAGTGTTTTAGGTCGTTGTCTTATGGAAATATCCAGCGCCGGTGTTGTACATTGTGATTCCTCTACATTAATCTCAAGTATCTGTTGATATTGAGTGGAATCCATGCAACCCTCAACTTTAACAAGATTCCCAGTACTGGCACTGGCCACACAGCCCCACAGCATGATGGAACCTCCACCAAATTTTACTGTGGGTAGCAAGTGTTTGGCTTGGAACGCTGTGTTCTTTTGCTGCCATGCATAACACCCCTTGTTATGACCAAATAACTCCATCTTTGTTTCATCAGTCCACAGTACCTTCTTCCAAAAGCTGGCTTGTCCAAATGTGCATTTGCTTACCTCAAGCGACTCTGTTTGTGGCGTGTGTGCAGAAAAGGCTTCTTCCGCATCACTATCCGGTACAGCTTCTCCTTCTGCAATGTGCGCTGAATTGTTGAACAATGCACAGTGACACCATCTGCAGCAAGATGATGTTGTAGGTCTTTGGAGGTGGTCTGTAGGTTGTTATTGATTGATCTCACCATCCTTCGCCTTTGCCTCTCCAAAATGTTCTTGGCCTGCCACTTCTGGCCTTAACAAGAACTGTGCCTGTGGTCTTCCATTTCTTCACTATGTTCCTCACAGTGGACACTGACAGCCTAAATCTCTGCGATAGCTTTTTGTGGCCTTCCCCTAAACCATAATGTTGAACAATCTTTGTTTTCAGGTCATTTGAGAGTTGTTTTGAGGCCCACACGTTGCCACTCTTCAGAGGAGAGTCAAACAGAACAACAACTTGCAATTGTCCACCTTAAATACCTTTTCTCATGATTGGATGCACCAGTCTATGAAGTTCAAGGCTTAATGAGCTCACCAAAACAGGTATTCAAAATCAATAAAATGACAAGGGTGCCCAAATTTATGCAACTGTCTAATTTCATTTTGATGCCAGTGCACCTTTTCTGTTAATCCAATGAACATCATTTCACTACTGAAATATTACTGTGGTCTTCAGTTTTTTAAAAGATCAAAATGTAATTGCTGATCCAAACACCCAATTGTTTATAAATGATAATCATGGAAATTGTCAGGGGTGCCTAAACGTTTGCATACGACTAAGTCGAATTATCTACGTAGCCAGGTCACTCTCCAGCGACTCCTTGTGTGCAGATCGGGCACCTGCTAATTCAATCACGGAAGTATACAGTTGCAATTAAAATTGCAAATCGGTGCTATTGTCAAAATATAAAGACTGGCAGCGGTTTGCAATGAACAATCAAACAAAATCAACTAAAATAGCTCAACAAAATGAATGATTCAAGTGGTTTCTCCAAATCCAACAGAAAATGCAATTCACAATGACTTCTCCAGTCACAATTATTCAATCGCTCACAACAGCACAAACATGCAAAACAGGTGTTGTCTCAAGCACACCTGATGCAATTAATCAAGGGCTTTAATAGTTAAAAAAGGTGTGCTTGAGCTGAAACACATGAAATACCTGAACTGGCTAGGGTTTTGTTGAGAGTCACATTTAACTGTATGTTAGAAACATGGCTAAGACAAAAAAAGGCCAATATGCTAAAGATCATATAAAGATGCCACAGAGGTTTTGGGATTCTGTTCTATGGAGCGATGAAAAAAATGTAACTTTTCAGCACAATGGATCAGCTATATGTCTGGAGGAATAAGAATGAAGCATATGCTGACAAAAAATACCCTGCCCACAGTCAAGCATGGTGGTGGCTTGGTGATGCTCTGGAGCTGCTTTGCATCCTCTGACACAGGAAACCTTCAGCATGTGGATGGCAAGACAGATAAATTGAAATGTCAGGAAATCCTAGGAGAAAACGTCATGCCGTCTGTGAGGAAGCAGAAGTTTGGACGTCATTGGACCTTGCAACAGGAATATGATCCCAAGCATACTAATTTTTTACATTGGATGGTGCTACCATTGACTGTGCTCATGCTTATACAATATCTGGGGATCTGGATTGATGATAAGCTCTCCTTTAAAATGCATTTTGATGAGTTGGTTAAAAAACAAAAAGTTAAAGTGGGTTTTCTTTCATAGGAGTCTTGTTTGACATGAAAGCGAATTGTTGAATCCACATTTTTACTTGTCTTTGGCTATGAAGACATATATCTATATGCATACCCCTAGATGCTGTGTATAATAGTGCCATTCATTTTATCACAAGAGACAAGTACCCATCATTGCATCCTTGATCAAAAAGTGGGCTGGCTCTTTTAAACGTTTTGCAGAGTAATGCATTTTTTCACTTTGTCTATAAAGCTGGTACTTTTTCACATTGGCAGGTAACTTTTCCTAATCTACCAGCCACTCTAGCGGGTGAAAGTTTCAGATTGGAGATGCGTTTGACAAAAATCATTAACAAAGACGCACTTCTGTCGAGATGC
The DNA here is from genome assembly GCA_016801145.1 of Umbra pygmaea. Classification (NCBI taxonomy): domain Eukaryota; kingdom Metazoa; phylum Chordata; class Actinopteri; order Esociformes; family Umbridae; genus Umbra; species Umbra pygmaea. The sequence continues at coordinate 2,314 of JACXGM010033115.1, read as the reverse complement.
ATATTTGAGTGGGTTTCGCACGCAGAGCTATTGCCAGTGAGAAGGCCCGCCTTGAGCTCCGGTACCATGATATACATATTGCGGTACAGAAGAAAAGAAAATCTAAGTAGTTCCCAGTATTAAGACAGAGTAGGCTAGATTAAATCAATGTAGAAAAAATATCAAGGAGTAAGCGTGTATGATTACAGACATGAGGAAGTTGACATGACTATGACACGATTTTGTCATTTTCCGTGATCGGAAAAAGTAAAACACACACAAACACTGTGGAATGCTCAAAGCTCATTGGATGATTATGCTGTCACTCAAACCACTGGTTTACTCTGCGATTATGATTGGATTCTGATACTGAGACTCTTGTTTTACCAGAGACATTTACATGCACAATGTTCAACTTCTGCTTTTACTTTCTATGCCCCCTCACATGTGGAATGATTTAAAATGTACTGTTAAATTTGGGTAACTGGTTTCTTTAGGGCAATTTTAGATGTTTACTGGGATAATATTGTATTGCTGTTTTTGTTTTAGGTGATTGTGTTGCTCTCTGCTGCTTTTTTAATCATTTATTTTAATTTTTTGCTGTAAATTGTAATTTTATGTGATCTACTCAGGTCTTTGCTGCAAATGAGAACGAGTTCTCAGACGACTTACCTGGTTAAATAAAGAAATATATATACCTCATAGTACACCAAGGCTTGGTTTCAGAAGACATCCTGGAAATGGCTACAATGGCCATCACAGTCACTTGACTTGAATCCCATAGAAAATCAGTGGCAGAATTTAAAGAAGGCGGTTTCAGCACGCAAACCCAAGAATATTACTGAACTGGAGGTCATTGATTAAGAGGAATGGGCTGAGATTCCTCAGCAATGCTGCCAGAGGCTGGGGTATGGCTATGCATTTCTTGTTTGTAGCAGGTATAACAGTAAAATGGTTTTATACTAAGTAATAAAGATGATTGCCATGAAGGGGTTGCATTGTTTCAAGACTGGAGAAGTTATTATCAGTTGCATTTGCAGTTGGATTTGGGGAAACCACTTGAAGCATTCATTGTTTTGAGCTTTATAACTTGCTTTTGTTTGATTTGTTCATTGCAAACAGCTGACAGCCTGTACATTTTGACAATAAACCTAATTTGCAATGGGGGTTGAATTTTGATTGCAACTGTAGTTGATGAATGTAAAAATCTTGTACATGATCTAAAGGCTTCTGTGTTGGATGAGCAGTTCGAAAATAATCGGTCCAAGGAGTTGCAGAGCTGCTGACAAGGCAGGGTCAGTGGGAATTGGGAGGGGAGAAAAATTGGGAAAAAACAAGAAAAAAAGTTGGTGTAGCAGTCTAAGCTACCAACCCTGGACCAGATGTACCCCTGGCTGGGCTGCTGTCAGAGAAACTGTGGGCTGAAAAAGTGGCAGAGTTTGGTAAAAGCAAATACAGCAGTGAATTTAATCAGGCTAGAAGTGTAGTGAGCATAATAAAAACCATGCCATTGTACTACCAGTTTATTTTGGCCTACTATATGTATTTTCTTGTCATTAAGTCCCAGGACCATGGTTTGGATGGACAAATGTGATGTAATGACCTGGTATTTAGTTTAAACAACATATGTGTTAAACATTGGATGGACAAATCTGGTGTAATCTGGTCAAGCCATGTCCAAAAGAATTTCTCTGCATAGGATGATGTGATCTTATTCGATGCATATAATAAATAAATGACTTTGACTTTTGACTTTGACTAATGACAAGGTATTTAGTTGAAACAATGTGTGTTAAAGGTTTGAATGGACAAATGTGACGTAATGACATGGTATTTATTTTAAACAAATACATTTTTGTTAAAAAGGCCCAAAATGAAAATGACCAAAATGTTCAGCAGGGACAAAGTAAAATGTTTACCCGTCTACTCAGAACAGTCCAGTGATCTCCTCAGTAACAGGGTCAAGATCGATATCATAAAAACAGGGTCGTGTAGGCAGTCCTGGCATAGTGCTCATCTGAGGGAAAAGGAAAAACAAACTGATAATTAGTACATTTGATTTACTTTCTATACTTTAGGTAAAATACCCTGGTTTTTATTTAGAGTTAATTCAACTTTAAATCAGTACAGCTGAAGTATACAGTAATCAGGAACGTATTCTCCATTGAAAATATCTGTCAATATTCAAAGTGACAACCCTGAACAAAGCACTCACTGGTCTTCACCAGGGTCTTAGTCCAGAAAGCTAAAACTCAAATAGCTTACTAAGAAGTGAAGTAAGTTATAGAATAAACCAATAACAATTTAATGTCAATAACATTTTAATGTAATTTTG
>JACXGM010033114.1:0-12396 GCA_016801145.1 Umbra pygmaea | reverse complement strand
GACATTCAGTTTTTGCGCTCTTAGTGCGTCGTCATTTTTAGTGATTTTGAGTTGGTCCAAACTGTAAAACATCCGTCTTAATTAGCTCTACAAACTACACCTAAAAGTGAAAGAGATCAAACAACTACCACGGAGCTATTGAAGGAAACATTCGCGAAAACCGACGAACGTCAAACATCAAGCTGACTTCACCGCGCTAAAGAAGATATTGAAGACTTTAGCAAATACTACAATTATGCGGACATGACCAGGTTACTGAAGTCCATGTCGCTAAAATATCCTCACATTGCAAACCTGTCCAGTATAGGCCAGTCTGTGCAGGGCAGACAGCTATGGGTTATGCGAATCACAAAGGACCCCAACGCTGACGTCCCGGGGAAACCCAAATGTAAATACGTGGGGAACATGCACGGGGATGAAACGATTTCGAGGCAGGTATTGGTGTACCTGGTGGAGTACCTGCTGGCGAGGTATGGAGAGGACCCGCGCATCACTGACTTGGTGACCACCACGGATATTTACATTATGCCTAGCATGAACCCAGACGGGTTTGAGAAGTCTGTAGTGGGGGACTGCAATGGCGACGCTGGGGGTCGTACAAATGCCCAAAACTTTGATCTCAACAGAATTTTTCCCGACCAGTTCTACACAATCAACGTTGACCAAGTGAACATTCCCGAGGTTACAGCTGTAATTAAATGGATCCTGAAGGAAAAGTAAAATATTCTGTTCTCTCTTTACATAGGCCTAGAAAATGACGCATCTGTGTTTAAGTTTGGGAGCTTTTTACATAATTTAGATGATTACAAGGGGCTCATCTGAATGGGACAGACACATTGCTTCATGGGATTTGTAGGAAGTCAGGATCTGTCATTGTTTTCCAAACCTCATCCTCATTTGCGTAGGGACACTGTTGCCAGCTAACAGATGGGAATGCCCTCAACTGACATTAGTACCAATAGGCCTACATCACTGCAATACAAAATTATTTTTGTAAAAAAAAACATCAAATCATCCACACTCCTCAATTTGTAATTGAACAAACCCCTGAACAGTTGACACATTTACCAACACGCAGCTCAGTTATAGATCCAAGACCAGGCTGTTATTTTTGGCACTTCTGCATTCTGTTACTGTCAGTGATATCCATTGTGTAGTAGAACTATCTAAGTGTTTTACACAGGCAGGAAACATTGTGTGTGTTTCTGTCACTCCCCAGGTTTGTGCTGTCAGGGAACCTGCATGGTGGAACTGTGGTGGCCAGTTATCCATTTGATGACTCAGCCTCCCACAAGTTGCAGGGTTACTACAGCCGCTCTGTGGACGACAAGCTCTTTAAACACCTGGCACTGACCTATGCCAAGAACCACCCCGTCATGAGGACTGGGCAGCCCTTTTGTCCAGATACGCCTAATGAGACCTTTGAAAATGGCATCACCAATGGGGCAGAGTGGTATGATATAGCTGGTAAGATGGCTTCACTCTTAAATTAGGTCAAGTCATCAAATTACTGCATTTGATGAGTCTTGAACTATAGGGCATGTCATATGTTATAGCTAACCGAAAACAAAGTAGGTCGGCTCCCAATATATTTGTTATGTTATTTCTGATGTGTTTCTTTGTTTATTTCCTTTTTTTCTTGATAAAATCTTTGTTAGGAGCCATTTTGGCATTGATCTAATCCCACACAACCTCTCAAATAATGATCTGGTGAGAGGGGAAAGGGATTCCCCACCTGTCAAAAAAGTGATTGATGGATGATTTATTGCCCCCATCATAAACCCCGCCCCCTTCCTAGCCCACATCCTGTATACCCCCCCTTCCTTCCTGTCCCATCCCCCAACATCCTGGGCCCCCACCCCTGTGAACCACACCTGTCTCTTGACCCCCACCCGTGTAAACCACACCTGTCAACCATTCCCGTCCCCTCCACCCTTCCACTGACCCCCCCTTTTTCCCCTTACTGGGTCCACACCCCATGGTCTATGCTACATGACCTTAAAAGGGTTTCCTGCTATAGCCACCTAATCTGAGCTGTCAACAACTTTGATGACAGATTCCCCTGCCTGTGATAGGCCCTTTTGAAAAAAAATACTGTAAGCCCAGCCCTAATTGTGTGTGCGTAAGTGTGGCCCTGTGTGTGTGTGATTGAGAGACTCTGTGTTTGTGTGTGTGTGAAACAGCACTCTAAGGAGCAATCTGTATAAGTGTGTCTCTGTGTGTGATTGGAAGACAAGGCCCGCCATTTCTGAGTTCTTCCATCATGGTGTTCTATCAGAGTCCCCACACCCCCAAATAAAAATGTTTTCTAACCCCCAAACTGTCTGTAATAGATTTCTAAAATGCTAAAAGCCGTCAAATGGTTACAAAGCTAAGTTTGGTCTTACAGTTTATCAGGCCCCAACATGTTTCTGTCAAACACATCTAAAAGTAGTCAAATGGTTGCAAAGCTAAGCTATGGCTCTTACAGTTTATCAGGCCACAACTTGTGTTTCAGTCAAATGGCTCAGACAAGTTGTGGCCTGATAAACTGTAAGAGCCATAGCTTAGCTTTGCAACCATTTGACTACTTTTAGAAGTGTTTGACAGAAACATGTTGGGGCCTGATAAACTGTAAACTCAGAGAACTCAGAAATGGCCTTAGAGATCGCCTTGTAACTTTGTTTCATTAATAAAGATTTCAGAAATTGTTAACATCCAGTAGATCACAACATCAAAGGGAAACCAGCAACAAAGAAAGCATTTTTTAAAAGAAATAATTTGTATTAATCTTCAACATATGGAACACTGATTGTGGACGAGAGATTACATAACATTGAGAATGACAAAAAGGGGAAGATGCAATGGCAAAGCAAATCAGAGAATGTCTCAGGTAGAGTCAGAATGAGGGTCTAAAAGAATAAACCTTGAGGAGAGATTGACAGGCCTTCATACTGTCGCTCAGCCTCCAACTGTAAGCACTTCAAATTCACCAAACTGCATTGAATGTTAGCGTCGGTAAATATACACTGCTCAAAAAATGAATGGAGCACTAATATAACACATCCTAGATCTGAATGAATGAACTAATATGAAATTCTTTTGTCTTTACATTGTTGAATGTGCTGACAAGGAAATCACACAAAAATTATCAATGGAAATCAAATTTATCAACCCATGGAGGTCTGTATATGGAGTCACACTCAAAATCAAAGTGGAAAACCACACTACAAGCTGATCCAAATTTGATTTGGTATGGAAAATAAGTCAAAATGAGGCTCAGTAGTGGGTGTGGCTTCCACGTGCCCGCATGACCTCCCTGGTTGGTGGATGGAGCGAGACATGATGTCCCAGATGTGCTCAATCGGATTCAGGTCTGGGGAACGGGCGGGCCAGTCCATAGCATCAATGCCTTCCTCTTGCAGGAACTGCTGACACACTCCAGCCACATGAGGTCTAGCATTGTCTTGCATTAGGAGGAACCCAGGACCAACCGCACCAGCATATGGTCTCACAAGGGGTCTAAGGATCTCATCTCGGTACCTAATAGCAGTCAGGCTACCTTTTGGGGAGCACATGGAGGGCTGTGCGCCCCCCAAAGAAATGCCACCCCACACCATTACTGACCCACCGCCAAACCGGTCATGCTGGAGGATGTTGCAGGCAGCAGCTTCACCATGGTGTCTCCAGACCCTGTCACGTCTGTCACATGTGCTCAGTGTGAACCTGCTTTCATCTGTGAAGAGCACAGGGCACCAGTGGCGAATTTGCTAATCTTGGTGTTCTCTGGCAAATGCCAAATGACCTGCACAGTGTTTGGCTGTGAGCATAACCACTACCTGTGGACGTCGGGCCCTCATACCACCCTCTTGGAGTTTGTTTCTGACCGTTTGAGTGGACACACACATTTGTGGCTTGCTGGAGGTCATTTTGCAGGGCTCTGGCAGTGCTCCTCCTTGCACAAAGGCGGAGGTAGCGGTCATGCTTTCTCCTGGTAGCGCCTCCATATTCTGGACACTGCTGACAGACAGCAAAACGTCTTGCCACATCTTGTATTGATGTGCCATCCTGGATGAGCTGCACTACCTGAGCCACTTCTGTGGGTTGTAGTAGACTCCTTCTCATGCTACCACTAGAGTGAAAGCACCTCAAGCATTCAAAAGTGACCAAAACATCAGCTAGGAAGCATAAGAACTGAGAAGTGGTCTGTGCAGAACAACTCTTTTATTGGGGGTGTCTTTCTTATTGCCTATAATTTCCAACTGTTGTCTGTTCCACTTGCACAAAAGCATGTGAAATTGATCAATTGTCAATCAGTATTGCTTCCTGAGTGGAAAGTGTGATTTCACAGAAGTGTGATTGACTTGGAGTTACATTCTGTTGTTTTAGTGTTACCTTTATTTTTTTGAGCAGTGTACATAACCTAAAAAATAAAGCTAAAAAACAACTACTGCAGCAAAATTGCTTCCATATAAGTTGTCCTTTCATGAAACCATGACCTGTAGTATGTAGGAGTAAGTGATTGGGAAGGACAGCAGCAATCGGAATGAGAAAAGGTCATTTTAGTTTACTTATAGTGACTATTATTCAAATATAAATAAGTCCTGGCACCATGTTGTTTGATTTCTGACCAAAATTTTAACTGTAGTAACTAGGGCCTTTTATAATGGAACTACTACAGCAATCAGAATGAGAAAGTCATTTTGTTTACATTTTGTGACTATTTTCCCAGTATACACAACTTCTGCAACCATATATTTTGACTTTTGACCAAAATTTCACCTGTAGTAACTAGGGCCCCTTAAATGTGAACTAATCAGAATTTGAAAAAGTCCTTTTGTTTATGTTTTGTGAATATCTTTTATAAATATGCCACAATATAGTTATAACAAAAAGTCATTTTCTTTTAATTTTTTTATTGCTCTGTATTTTCTATAACAAACAATATAAAAAATGACTAACAAGGAGAAATACAAGGTAAAAAATTGTCTACAGAAGGATTAATATCCTTACAGAAGACCGCTTCATGGTAAATAACTTTTACCACGGTCCCTTACTACACCTATAGTAACGGGCGCTTTGGAAAGACATTCAGTTTTTGCGCTCTTACTGCTTCGTTATTTTTGGTGATTTTGAGTTGATCAAAATCTTCCGTCTTAATTAGCTCTACAAACTACACCTAAAAATGGAAGAAATCGAAGTATTGCCACGGAGCTATTGAAGGTAACATCTGCGAAAACCGACGAACGTGAAACATCAAGCTGACTTCAACCGGCTCTCCTGACTTGATTCGGTGTCGCGGTGGTGCTGCGAACCACAAGGTGGATGAAGCAGTTACTGCTTCATGGAATTGTAGATAATGGTTTGAAGAACGTTTCGAAACTTCAGTGTCAAACAGCCATTAATACTGATAACCTCATCGTAAATAGCCATCTTTGTTGTGACTGTAGCCGACTGGCCGGTAGCATGTAGATTCAACCGACGCAGTATAATGCTAACCAACCAATGGGCAGAAGTTGACACCTTAAGACACAGCCCCTTCTCATTTGCATAATGAGAAAGAAATGCATACAGAAATGTAAAAAGGACAGGGAGAAATAAATAGCGATGAAGAAATAAATAGGGTAAAAAAATACAAAGGAAGAATAAAACAGACAAATATTATAACATACACATAAATACATACATTTAAAAAACAAGTCATTAATAAATAAAGTTGAAGATTATAACGGACAATAAATAAATAAAGTAATTATTACACAGGTGAATAAATAAAGAAGCTAATTAAAAGATATATTTACATGAATGTCTCATTGTATAATTTAATTACTACCTACATTTATTTATTTAATGTATTTATTGTGCAATTAATGGTATGCTTATTTATTTTTTGAGCATTTATTTATTTACATATTTCTTATTTTGACAGACTTGGTCCTCCATACACCGCGACCCGAGTCATTGGATTAGAACGGGAGAAAATGAAAAATGATTATGAAAAAAAAATACAAAGTACAGTAGGACAAATAGTGACTCACTTGTATTTCACTGCTCTTCTGACTGAGCCGCTGCATCCTGCAAATCCGTGAAGCAGCGAGACTGTAGTAAGGGAATTGAGAAGAATACCATTAATATGCACATGAAATTGATACATTAATAATTGATATATTTCCTTTTCCCTTGGGCAATGTTCTGAGTTAAACAGGTAAATACTAGCTTAATAGAAAGCGTGGAGAATGATCTTATTGATCTTAATTGCCTCGTAGATATGTTATATCTATAAATCTGACTCCATGTGTTTATGTGTTAGCTAAGCAAGTTCAACCAGGGCCTCGCGGGCGTGAACTATGGATCCGCCAGGTAGCTAGCCTGGACCCTCCGAGCCACACTAAGTATGTAATATGGACGGGCTAACCTTTCATCACGGAATACGCATTCAACAGCCGTGTGAGAAATCTATGAGCGTTGGCCCGCCCCTACGAGCAGAAATGTCTCCGGAGACTGAACTGAATAATAGGGGCGAAGGATAAGGAATGCCCAAGAGTGGACTGAACTATTCTCCCTTTGCTGAATCGCAAAACAGAAAACCCTTCTTGAGCCGGCTGAGGTGCCCCGCTGAGGGGTAGCCGAGTCTCAGTGATTAGACCTGAAGCCTGGAATAGCTTGCTAGCAAAGTGTGTGTGTGTGTGTGTGTGTGTGTGTGTGTGTGTGTGTGATAGCAGAAACTAAGAGCAGGCAAAGAATAGGCTAATGATGATTTCCAACTAGCTCCACCGGAGATAGTAGGAATAGACTTGGAATGTTGCTAACAAAGCTCGGTTTAAAGCAATCATATTTAATTCCAATTAAAGGCATAAAATACAACTCATTAACCGGACAATGAAATCACAAGTTACAATCCCAAGAATATTTAATACATGTCGTCCTAAAATCCTAAACCCCCCTAAGCAAAGAATAGCTATATACAGTTTACACACAGTACTATGGCAACAAAACTTATGCCAGGAGACTCGGTTACGATTGACTCCTCGAACTTAGTTGAACATAGACTTTTATCTCCTTCCCAAAAAAGTGCTCCCCCCTTCCCGCTCAACCCCAATGGGAATCACGTTTCACTGGCCATCGAAAGTGGAAAAAAAGGACCGCTATTGACAAATTTACATTGATTACATTATTCACAGATTTTAGGTCACAAATACAATCAGTACAAAAGACCGGCTGTAGACATTTACATGAAATTGAAATGTCCCACCCCAGGGGGGGGAACATACGTTCCACTCTGTGGAACTTTCCTCAATATTTTGGCCAGCCAACTATAAGTTATTTGTAAAGGGAAACATGACATGTGCAACACAGTGGTACGTGTATACCAAAGTTTCCCTTTATGGGACAGTCAGGAAAACATCAAATATCATCCTATTTGGTCCATGGGCTGGTGTCTTACATTAGGTGTTCAGTTGGTCTTAACATTTAGCTGTGTGGTCCAGTGAGAGGGGTGATACTTCACACCTCCCTTCATCCTCTGTATTTGCGTCTCTAAGGAAACAACTCCGGGAAGGATAGGTGTGGGGTAGCCAGCCAGGTGCCAGCTCCCAATATCTGCATATCTGTCCTGTAAACATTTTAAACTTCCACTACAAGACCGTGAAAGGTGAACTGCGATATAGCGAGGGTTCAATGTATTATACTTTCTCCAAAATGTACACAGTAATACAGGCTAGGGGAAAAGCCTTAAATTACCTGAATAAAGAAACCTATTGACAAGTTAGTTCTGAATTTAAACTGCCTGTTCACTCTTTGCTAAACATAAACTATTTGAGTTTATAGCCTATAGGGTTGTGGATTGACAGGTACTTCACAATACAATATTATCACAATGCTTATCTCCCATAAGATATGCAATGCAATTATCATGATTCTATTTGGATTAAATGATTTGTCCACTATTAGATGTTCAGAACGTATTGTGCACTTCATTAGCTGAAAAAGGAAAATCAATGTCTGTGAGGAATTCATTTAAATGGGAACAATATACACTCACCTAAAGGATTATTAGGAACACCCGTTCAATTTCTCCTTAATTCAATGATCTACTCAACCAATCACATGGCAGTTGCTTCAATGCATTTAGGGGTGTGGTCCTGGTCAAGACAATCTCCTGAACTCCAAAATGGATGTCAGAATGGGAAAGAAAGGTGATTTAAGCAATTTTGAGCGTGGCATGGTTGTTGGTGCCAGACGGGCCGGTCTGAGTATTTCACAAATCTGCTCAGTTACTGGGATTTTCAATCACAACCATTTCTAGGGTTTACAATGAATGGTGTGAAAACGGAAAAACATCCAGTATGCGGCAGTCCTGTGGACGAAAATGCCTTGTTGATGCTAGAGGTCAGAGGAGAATGGGCCGACTGCTTCAAGCTGATAGAATTGCAACTTTGACTGAAATAACCACTCGTTATAACCGAGGTATGCAGCAAAGCATTTGTGAAGCCACAACACGCACAACCTTGAGGCGGATGGGCTACAACAGCAGAAGACCCCACCGGGTACCACTCATCTCCACTACAAAATAGGAAAAAGAGGCTACAATTTGCAAGAGCACACCAAAATTGGACAGTTGAAGACTGGAAAAATCTTGCCTGGTCTGATGAGTCTCGATTTCTGTTGAGACATTTAGATGGTAGAGTCAGAATTTGGCGTAAACAGAATGAGAACATGTATCCATCATGCCTTGTTACTACTGTGCAGGCTGGTGGTGGTGGTGTAATGGCTTGGGGGATGTTTTCTTGGCACACTTTAGGCCCCTTAGTGCCAATTGGGCATCGTTTAAATGCCACGGCCTACCTGAGCATTGTTTCTGACCATGTCCATACTTTATAGCCACCATGTACCCATCCTTTGACGGCTACTTCCAGCAGGATAATGCACCATGTCACAAAGCTCGAATCATTTCAAATTGGTTTCTTGAACATGACAATGAGTTCACTGTACTAAAATGGCCCCCACAGTCACCAGATCTCAACCCAATAGAGAATCTTTGGGATGTGGTGGAACGGGAGCTTCGTGCCCTGGATGTGCATCCCACAAATCTCCAACTGCAAAATGCTATCCTATCAATATGGGCCAACATTTCTAAAGAATGCTTTCAGTACCTTGTTGAATCAATGTCACATAGAACTAAGGCAGTTCTGAAGGCGAAAGGGGGTCAAACACAGTATTAGTATGGTGTTCCTAATAATCCTTTAGGTGAGTGTATATTAAAATAAAAAATACAGGTAATGAGCTATACTGTAATTTTAAATACAGGTTCCACAGAGAGTCTTGTGTAAACTGAGATCTTGGATCTATATAATCTTGCCAGATCTTTGAGAAGCTTTTTTCTGCAGTTATGGACAGCCCTCTTCATATCAAAACACAGGTTTTTAATTAAATTTAAAGGCAGGGGAGAGGGGAGGGAAATGGCCATTGTAACATTTTATTTTTATGGATCATTTTTGTAATGGAATATCATTTTTCATGGATGAGACAACCATGTTTTTGGCAATATTGTCTTTTACTTGGTAGATTTGATGGTGATGTTCCAGGGGATTCCATGATAAGTGGAAACAAACTGGTTTTTGGCTTTGAGGTGGCATTCAAGAATTCATTTGGATATTTGGTGACTTGATAGTCCAGGCAAGTTTTGTAACTTTCTAACTGTGGCCTTTAGATTTTTCTTTGCCTCTCAAAACATTTTTCACTGTACTTAGAGTTGTGGTATCCTATTTATGTTTACCATTTGATTTTAAGTTCTACATTTTTGTTGGGATTGGGGTAAATGATAGATGTAGGTTTGTGTTTAATCATTACCAACCAGAGAGCAGTCTTGATAATCACCGAGTGTTTTTCCTGAGGGTGGTGAATGACTAATGGATTTTACCTGAGTGTTTCCTCATTTGTTAACCATCGTGAAAACGGGAGCTATGGAAGGCAACAACAAGGTGCCTTAATAGAGAGATGCAATTAATAGTAGAATGTTAATACAGGCTTAATTTAGTTTCCTTTTATTTACAAGACATGCCAGGCATTTCTTTTTTATTTCTTTCCTCTTGATCTTGTCCAAATCCCACTTACCCTGCCTTGTCGGCAGCTCCACAACTCCTTGGATAGATCTGTGGGATGGTGAAGGGCGCTCACATGGTTCTTCCAACTACATGTCGCAGAGCCGGCCAATTCTTTTCACACTGTCCATCCAACACAGAAGCCTTTAGTCAGATCATGTGTGTGATGATTGACACTCACCAACTATACTTGTGCGATTTAATTTACAGGCACCTGGTCTGCACACCAATAGTCACTGGAGAGCAAGATAGATATTCCGACATGTTTATTCCAAATCTCGGGCAGCTCTATGTCATTTTTTCGCTGCCTTGTGCTGGGGTTCCGGACAAAGTCGGAGAAGCTATAGTCGCATGGTAGTTATTATTTTATATTTTTTTGGAAAAAATACATTGCTTATTACAAAAATAAATTCCTTCACTGAGCTACAGTATTATGTAAAACAATATTTTGTCCAGTAGTTTGAGCTAGAATAAAGGTAAATATCTGTGGTGTTTTTAATTTTTTTTTTATTTATCTAAGCAGTTTTGTGTTGTCGGGGCTGCCAACAATTTGTTTGGTGATTATATGATGAATATTTATCTACAAGCTGGATTAGGTATACTGTGTTTATTGGCCTAGCAGCCTTCAAAGTGTTTTGCTTTTGTCTGGTATGAAGCAAGTGTTTACTGGCCAATGGAAATGAAATGTTGAGCAAGGCAGTTGCCCACTGTAGCCGTGGTAGAAAGCCAAACTACAGGGTGAGTAATCCTAATGATACACGCTTAATGCAAACAGAATGGGAAGTACAGTGTACATGGTGATTGTATGGGACAGTAAAACTCACCTGACAGTTATGAGCAAATATGACCCTGTTTCATTGCAGATAATCACAGCTTGTTTGGAAGCATTTAATTGGGAGATATGACTGTCCTGGTGCATTTATCCCCAAGCTGCTTTGTCAATCTGTAACTATCCCCAGGAATCTACACGCTTGGAGGTTCTGTAACCCAGTAGTTCCTAACCAAGGATACCAGACATAATGGCCCCATCCACATTGGCTTCTTGGGAAGAGCGATGAGATTATAGGTTTACTGGTACAATGCACATGAAGGGTAGTTCAGGACAGGAGTACCCCAGTGCTGGTGTCCCCATATACCTACACAATGTGCTGTCACAAACAGGCTAAGGGGCCACTCCTGTAGATCTGTTCTAGAACCATCTAAGCACAACAAGATGCAGAGGGCTGTGTTACTGCAGGTTGAAGCGCTGTGTTTTTTTTTAAGGCTGCATAGATTGTTAAACAGTTATTGATGTGTTGAAACATTTTATTTTTATTACGTGATGTTCTAGACTACACTTCAGTAGCAGGATTCACACTGAAGTCTAGCTGGCTCCACTTCTTTCTTTGTCCATTCATCCAACCCTCTTCAGGGTGGGCAACAGGTGTGTACGTACACAGCATGCGCTCTGTCTGTATCCAGCAATGACATGTATGATTATTATGATGGAGGAAATGGGCATGGCTTAGTCAAATCTGTATGCTGTTGCCTGCTGTCCATTGATGGCCATATTGACTTCAAAAACATTCACCTGTTTGATATTTACTGTGCCTGTTGTCCAATTGTGGGCTTTAGGACTAGATACTGTACATGTCTTCATGATTTGGAAAAACCCACAGTCAACCGCATAAAAATATTGATCCTGCTGCCAAAATATGTTCTCTCGTACAATAGGCCTGTATACGATACGATACGATACAATACAACTTTATTGTCAGCCGAGGCTGAAATTCTTTCTGCATCACCAGGTAGCTCATGTAAACATATACAGAAAACATAACCACAAATTAAATAAAACGCCCAAGTAACTAATTCAAAACATACATGTACGTATAACAGCAGAACATGACATAACATAAACACACAGACAGGGTCTTGGAGACTTGTAGCTCTGAATAAATATTGCACTGGATTTAGTGTAGTTGGTTTAATGATCGGATAAATTGACGTATGAACAATTTTTAAAGTCTGTTACGATTAAAAGCATGAATTCTAAAACGTCTGTTTTGAAGGCAGAAGCTGATATTCTCTGAAGAGCTAAAATAATCCACTAGAATGTTGTGGTGAAGCTACACTATTCACCTTTCTATTGTGCACTGGCTCTTACCAATGTGAGCACACTTTCTATTGTGCACTGGCTCTTACCAATGTGAGCACACTTTCTATTGTGCACTGGCTCTTACCAATGTGAGCACACTTTCTATTGTGCACTGGCTCTTACCAATGTGAGCACACTTTCTATTGTGCACTGGCTCTTACCAATGTGAGCACACTTTCT
>JACXGM010033113.1:0-12396 GCA_016801145.1 Umbra pygmaea | reverse complement strand
CTCCTAATTTAGCTTAAAAACTTTTACGTAGGAGTCTTAGCTTAAGATCGATTCCAGACCCATCTAAGAGCAACTCTGAGCAAGGAAAAGACAAAAACTCTTATCTTAGTGAGGAGGCGGGTCTGACCCCGTTGCTATGTATGACACAATCTTTTGAAGACTGTGATTGGTTGGTTGTCCAAGAAGGAAAAAACTGCGACTTTAAGTATTCCGTGAAACTGTCATGGATTTAGAACGTAAGGATCCGTGGCAGTTTCACAGAATTTTCGGCCATTCGTGAAACTGCCACATTGTTTGAAGTTAAGTGTCCGTGGTAGTATCACGTATTTCGGAGATCACGTTGAATAATTCGGATGTGGGTTCCATCAATTACTCCGACAACAAGGCTGCTATATTCATAAATGCAGTTTTTATGCCTGCAAGGTGGGAATGTCCAGTGGAAAGGAAATGCACAGCGACACAATAAGAGGTTCTGAAAGTGCTGTAATTGTTTGTGTGATCACTCTGCTTACAGAAGGTTGTGACAGACCCAAGTCATCACTGCTACATTGTTACATTTTCCCAGTTGCCAAATATCTTAATGTAGTGATTACTTTCATTTCTGGCACTATGACATTTCTGCGCTGTGTCGGAGATGTTTAGCGTGTCTCTAATAAGATCGGTCACAAACATGATCCCTGCACGATCTAACCTATAGCGTATTGACTCACTGTCATCCATTGTCTGCAACACATTTCTTCTCCCTCTTCGTAATTCTGCCGTTTTCTCCTCTGCTGAAGGAACTCTTAAGCCTCTTAAAAGTCCTCGTCTGTACTCCTACCAATTTTGGCCTTAGGACCTCTTTTAAGAGTTAAGATGCTTTCTGAATTACTTTTTTCTTTACTAGGATTTCTTTTTAATTGTAAGAGTAAACGCCCACATTTCTAAGAATTTTCTTAGAATTTTCTCACTAGGAGCTACTCTTTGCATTAAGATTCTTTATGAATACGGGCCCAGATCTACAAGATACCAGCCTAGCCTAACCTAACCTAAACCCTATCCTAGTAATGGCCAAACTAGAGAGAGGTGTCACAAGCACTTAAAGGGACAGTATACATAAACAAACCAAAACTACAAAATAAACAATATAATTAATTGAGTCTGTATCTCAGTTCATGCCACGCCAGCCCACACTGAGCTGGGCGTGACAGGGGACCTACACAATTTTAGGCATTGGTGTAATATAACAATGTTTTTGATAATGGTTAGAAAAATGTCTAACTATTCAAGTTTAAGTTCAAGTTTAGTTTATTGTCATCTGGAGACACAGATGTCTTGTGCTCATGAATGCAGTAATAATAGTAAAACAATAAAGGTATAAAAAGTATAAACAATATGGGCATAAAGGGTATAAATTATAAACAATAAGTGTATAGAGGGTGACAGGAGAGTAACATCTTATATACAGTCTGTACATGTAAACAATAATACTCCCAGAACTTACAGAATTCACTACTTACTGTAGTGTATGATAAGTTATCAATCAACAGTCTTACTGAATGATAATGTGCAGGTAAGTTGCATTTAAGTTATCAATAGTGACTATACTGTGTATTTATATAAGCAGATATACAACAGGAAGGTACATTGAGATGTGCAAAGGTACAGTGGAAATGGGCAATTAGATTATCTAGCTAGGTTGTGTACTTGATGACCTTGTTAGAGTTGTGGAGAGCTATGCAAAAGTACAAAAGGGTGCTGAGCACAGAGCACTGTGGGGCCCCTGAATTTAGAATCCTGGTGCATGAGTTGTTGTTTCCCACTTTCACCACCTGAGTGTGACCAGTCAGGAAATCCAGGATCCACCTGGAAATGGTGGGGCGTAGGCCAAGGGCCATAAGCTTTGTGATGAGTAGGTAGGACACACTGGTGCTGAAGGTCAAACTGTAATCAATGAATAGCATCCTGACATATGTATTTCTTTTGTTCAGGTGGGTAAGTGTGGTGTGCATTGAAGTGGTGATTAGGGCTGCACATCGTTCAGATCTTTTGATCCGGTGCCAATTTCAATACCTCCATTTCGATACAGGTTCCTCAATTATACTTTTTCAGACACCATATTTTTTTAAATCCATTTCAACATTAACAAAATACAGTAAACCCAAAACGTAATTGTTCATCAGTAAAGCACAAAACATAACAATATAATGGTTTCATTCTTTTTACTGACAATAACAGTAAAATAGTTTATCCAGGCTAAAAGTGGCTATATTGGTAATCTACCTTTAAAAAATAACTCAGTTTATATTGATAGCTTGCTCACCTCCACCATGGGGCCTCCAATGTCAAAAAAGTTAGCAAACCTTTAACAATAACCCCTGTGACTACTCTGTGACACTGATATTATCTATCTCTTGTTGCCAGTTTGAAGGGATTGACACTTTCTGGTATGGTCTTCCTATTCTTAAAATCAGGGTGGACCGGCGCAGAGGCTAATGTGAAGTGGGAAATAGACAGAGCTAACTAGAGCAACCGACTAGCAGCACAAGCATACATAGAGTAGTCAACGTTATGGGGAAAATAATTGAGTTTCGATCGTCGATCGAAATGAGAGCAAAAACGGCAGTAGTAAGTCTATATGTTTGGTTTGAGTAGTGAAATTACACTTATCTGTCAAGTATTTCTAAAATGTCTAACCTTACAGTTACGTCGGAAAAACAAAGATGTTGGTCATAGAGTAACGTTATAAATGGTATACGACTGTGAGTATCTTCAGAAATCCTCTGCGTGGTGGCGGTGTCACTTTCACATGACGTGTTTTAAGTTGCTTTAGACAGCCAATCGCCGGTGACTTTATGTCATTACACGCAAGTATGCTACATGATTATTGGCTCACAGATGCTTTTGGAACCAAAATTTGGCATCGAAAGATAAATTATTTTCTTGATGATGGTGGATGCCCTTGCAACGGTTTGACCGACAGTCTTTCAAGGTTGCTTCTAATGTTTAAAATGTTTCACATTATAATGTAGTTGAATGATTTGTGGGGCTCTAGAAAATACTTGATTGCCAACCTGTTTTATCTTTTTCTCTGTTCCACATTGACAGTAACATTTTCATCATTTAGCAGATGCTTGTATCCAAAATGAGTGAATTGTTGTGTATCCATCTTAAAATAGCCAGGTGAGACAAGACTCAGATTTCTTTTTTAAGATACTATTTGAAGAGTTTTAGATGTCTTAGATTAAATGACTGCCTTCCTAAGGTTGCATTGTTAAGGAAAGAAAAGCTTTATCTGGTTTGAGTGTGAACTGACACACATGGAGGTGAGATCACCAAGTGCCCAAACTCATAGCAGATTCTGCTTTGTTTGGCATGTAATGTTAGAGAATAGTCTGGAATGCTCCTAGGAGACCAAAAAACCTGTGGGCCCTAAAGCAAGTATCAAACGGGAAACACAAGTGACATTGTGGGCGGGTCCCGGTCTCTGTGGCTAGATAAATGACACTTGCACCCGACGCAAAACGTAAACATGTAGGTCTGCAGTAGCTAAATAAGTCATAGGTGTAGTTTGAACGTAATGTGTAATAAACCAATCAGAGCGTCATCTCACCTTCCATTTAAGAGCATGCACGCTTGTTCCATGGTGGATTGCTATTATTTATTTTTATTATTTTATTATTTTGATTTTTTACAAAATGTACAGTGCCTTGCGAAAGTATTCAGCCCCCTTAAACATTTCGACCTTTTGACACATTTCAGGCTTCAAACATAAAGATATAAAACTGTAATTTTTTGTGAAGAATCAACAACAATTGGGACACAATCATGAAGTGGAACGCAATTTATTGGATATTTCAAACTTTTTTAACAAATACAAAACTGACAAATTGGGCGTAAGTTAATACTTTGTAGCGCCACCTTTTGCTGTAATTACAGCTGTAAGTTGCTTGGGGTATGTCTCTATCAGTTTTGCACATCGAGAGACTGAAATTGCCGCCAGGGCTCCCAGACAACCTGCCGCCAGGGCTGCCCATTCCTCCTTGCAAAACAGCTCGAGCTCAGTGAGGTTGGATGGAGAGCGTTTGTGAACAGCAGTTTTCAGTTCTTTCCACAGATTCTCGATTGGATCCAGGTCTGGACTTTGACTTGGCCATTCTAACACCTGGATATGTTTATTTGTGAACCATTCCATTGTAGATTTTGCTTTATGTTTTGGATCATTGTCTTGTTGAAAGACAAATCTCTGTCCCAGTCTCAGGTCTTTTCTTCCAGAATTGTCCTGTATTTGGCTCCATCCATCTTCCCATAAATTTTAGCCATCTTCCCTGTCCCTGATGAAGAAAAGCAGGCCCAAACCATGATGCTGCCACCACCATGTTTGACAGTAAGGATGGTGTGTTCAGGGTGATGAGCTGTGTTGCTTTAACACCAAACATAACGTTTTGCATTGTTGCCAAAAAGTTCGATTTTGGTTTTATCTGACCAGAGAACCTTCTTCAATATGTTTGGTGTATCTCCCAGGTGGCTTGTGGCAACACTTTTTTATAGATATCTTTCAGAAATGGCTTTCTTCTTGGCACTCTTCCATAAAGGCTAGATTTGTGCAGTATACGACTGATTGTTGTTCTATGGACATACTCGCCCACCTCAGCTGTATATCTCTGCAATTCATCCAGAGTGATCATGGGCCTCTTTGCTGCATCTCTGATCAGTCTTCTCCTTGTATGAGCTGAAAGACCTCCAGGGCCCACTGTTTCGCCGGACCCCTGGCCACCTGAACTGCCTTGCCTTGCCCCGGGCCGCCTAAACTGCCTTTCCCCTGGCCGCTTTAACTACATGACCCCGGGCCGCCCTCTGCCCCAGTCCCCTTGTTTTTGCCCACCCCGATGTTGTGGGCTTTGGGGGGGGCTACTGTAACGTCCAGCCCTGGATGGGCTCAGTCGTGGACTTCCCTTTTGATTTATTGAGTGTCTCCTGTGTCCATGTATATTTGAGTTGCTCCCCGATGTGTCTGGTTCCCAGTGTGTATGTATTATGTTCTTAGTGTTTTTCAGTGTTGTACACAGTGTTTTAGTTGGTTTGGTTATTTCCTCATGTGTCCTTATAGTTACTGCCCTGTGTGTTCTTGTTTAGATTTCTCTCTTGTGTGTGTCCTGTTTTTGAGTGTTCAGAGTTTCTCCCTCCTGTGTATTGTATTGTGTTTTGGTTGCCCCTTGTGTTTGTTTCGAGTATTGCTGTATGTTATAGGTCTCTTTCAGTTACGTCATTATTCTCCCCAGGTGTTTTGAGTTAGTCCTTGTTTGATTTAGTATTTAGCCCTCGTGTTCCTCCCTGTCTTTTGTCGGTCAATGTTCACTGTTACGTGTTCACTGTTGTTGGTTCCTCCGTGTCGTTCTACTAAGCTTTCAATGCTTTGGTTTCGCCCCACGAGGCAGTATTTTGTTTTGGTTCTCTCTAACGTGGAATAAATATCATTGGATTATTGGCATTCCTTCGCGCCTGTCTCATTCTATTCTACACATCGAAGGATCCGTGACAGATTGACAGACCGTACAAAACATGAGACAGCGAAGTTGCAATGACGGACCCGGGGAGAGCTCTTCCCTCTCTCTCGGGGGAGAATTTTTCGGTGGGGCGCCGGCTGCGTACGCTCTCTCTTCCCCCATAGCGGACGGTGAGCAGCAGACTAAGAGGGTCGGCCTTGCTTCCATGGGGGAGAGTGGCAGCCCCGACGAGGAGGGTTGGGGTAGGTGGTACCTGGAGGGATGGCTGGGGACAGAGGGTTTCAGATGGATGGATCAGGTGGAGCCCTTTTATGGAGAGCGCTTACGCCAGTTCCTGCTGAAAGGCCAACAGGAGGGCATGCGTTTTGTCCCGTTCCCAGGACGGGGAGGAACAACACTGCCTCAGCTAACTCCACCGCAGCCCTGGATGTTCTCTCCTTCCTCCGGTAGGGTTTCCCAGCCTCCCATTCATATCGTCCCAACCTCTCTTGTCCGCTCCTCTAGCCCACCTATTGGGCCCCCTAGCATGCAGGGTCAGGGTAGCAGCACTCCTACTATAGAGGCTAGCTCTCAGGGTAGCAGATTCCCTAGCTTCAAGGCTAGCCTTCCGTGTCCCGCTGTTTATGCCCCTAGGGCTTCTGTTACTGCCACTAGGGCTTCTGTTACTGCCCCCAGGGCTTCTGTTACTGCCCCCAGGGCTTCTGTTACTGCCCCTAGGGCTTCTGTTACTGCCCCTAGGGCTTCTGTTTCTGCCCCTAGGGCTTCTGTTACTGCCCCTGGGGTTTCTGTTAATGCCCCTAGGGCCTCTGTTAATGCCCCTAGGATCCCAGGTATTGCCCATAGGACCCCAGTTATTGCCCCTAGGCCTCCAGCTACTTTCCCTAGGGCTCACCCTATTTCCCATGTTAGGGATCCCATGCCCAGAATAGGGTGGGTTAGGGGTCTCCGGAGGAGGCTGGAGGTTAGCCTCCTCTCGGACAGGGACCGGGTGGCCCTCTCTGTTTCCCGGTTGGAGGGTGGGGCCCTTACCTTCGCCCTGGCCCTGTGGGAGGTGGACCACCCTCTTTTGGAGGACCACCAGGGGTTCCCCTGCCTGCTGGAGAGTATGTTTGGGCCTCTCTCCAAGATGGCCAGCCCACAGCCTCCCGCAGTCTGCCCACAGCCTCCAGCAGTCTGCCCACAGCCTCCAGCAGTCTGCCCACAGCCTCCAGCAGTCTGCCCACAGCCTCCAGCAGTCTGCCCACTGCCACAGTCTATGGCCGCCTGCTTTGCGTCACCCACGCCTGAGCCCCTCCTGGCCACGGACTTGGAGGTCCTACTCCTCCAACTGTGGCTGGGATTCGAAGACGACGCCTTCTGGGAGGAGGTCGGACCCCCTGCTCAGCCGTCACCGACATCCGGACCCCCTGCTCAGCCGTCGGCGACGTCCGGACCCCCTGATCAGCCGTCGCCGGCGTCCGGACCCCCTGCTCAGCCGTCGCCGCCGTCCGGACCCCCGTCGCTGATGCTGCCATCCGGACCATATGTCGCTGGCGCCGCCACCGGACCTCCCAGACACCCTGCCGCCAGGGCTCCCAGACAACCTGCCCGAGCCAGGGCTCCCAGACCCCCTGCTCGAGCCAGGGCTCCAAGACCCCCTGCTCGAGCCAGGGCTCCAAGACCCCCTGCTCGAGCCAGGGCTCCAAGACCCCCTGCTCGAGCCAGGGCTCCAAGACCCCCTGCTCGAGCCAGGGCTCCAAGACCCCCTGCTCGAGCCAGGGCTCCAAGACCTCCTGCTTGTGCCAGGGCTCCCAGACCTCCTGCTTGTGCTAGGGCTCAGAGACCCCCTGCTTGTGCCAGGGCTCCCAGGCACCCTGCCGCCAGGGCCCACTGTTTCGCCGGACCCCTGGCCGCCTAACTGCCTTGCCCTGGGCCGCCTGAACTACGTGACCCCGGGCCGCCTTTTGTCCCTCCAGACCCCGGGCCACCCTCTGTCCCTCCAGACCCCAGGCCGTCCTCTGTCCTTCCAGACCCCGGGCCCTCTGCCCCGGTCCCCTTCTTTTTGCCCAACCCGGTGTTGTGGGCTTTGCGGGGGCTACTGTAACGTCCAGCCCTGGATGGACTGAGTTGTGGACTTCCCTTTTGGTTTGTTGAGTGTCTCCTCATATTTGAGTTGCTCCCCGATGTGTCTTGTTCCCAGTGTGTATGTATTATGTTCTTAGTGTTTTTCAGTGTTGTACACGGTGGTTTAGTTGGTTTGGTTATTTCCTCATGTGTCCTTATAGTTACTGCTCTGTGTGTTCTTGTTTAGATTTCTCTCTTGTGTGTGTCCTGTGTTTGAGTGTTCAGAGTTTCTCCCTCCTGTGTATTGTATTGTGTTTTTTGCGAGTATTGCTGTATGTATAGGTCTCTTTTCAATTACGTCATTATTCTCCCCATGTTCTCTCTAACATGAAATAAATATCATTGGATTATTGGCATTCCTTCGCGCCTGTCTCATTCTATTCTACAGACCGAAGGATCCGTGACACACTCATTGGACAAAAGGTTGTAGAGTAGTGTCTGTCAAAGCACTTTGTGACAACTGCTGTTGTAAAAAGGGCTTTATAAATACATTTGATTGATTGATAGGGGAGGGAAAAAAATGGGTGGGAAACTGGTGGATGTTGTGACACGCCATAACTTCAATAAAAACATCTGAAAAAGACCAACACTCAAACCTAAACCCACCAATAGAGCCTTTACATACAGGATTCCTGGGTTACTATAGGAGTTACATACAGGATTCCTGGGTTACTATAGGAGTTACATATAGGATTCCTGGGTTACTATAGGAGTTACGTGCAGGATTCCTGGGTTACTATAGGAGTTACATACAGGATTCCTGGGTTACTATAGGAGTTACGTGCAGGATTCCTGGGTTACTATAGGAGTTACATACAGGATTCCTGGGTTACTATAGGAGTTATGTGCAGTATTTTTCTCGTTATGCGAAATGACTGTATGACCTGCTCTCATCAGATGTAACCCAAAGTACTGAGTTTAAGTCCAAATGTTGATCAGCGAGGGCAGGACCAGCCCCTCCAAATCAGAAAATACAGTGGAGTGGAGAGGTGTCTGGCTGCAGACCTCTAGTGTCAGTCAAGTCTTGTAGGCTGCAGACAGATACTATTGAAAAAGTTTGTTATTTCCGGTCCTGATGCTGGAGGCAGCCTGACACTGGAGCCTGCAACGGAAGCAGCCTGACACTGGAACAGAAGCGTCATGCACCTTTTTTTTTTTTAAGGGGGCACAGTGTACACAACACACAGAAACAGGTGCCCACAAATACTGATATTAAAAGGAAAATCCACTTGGCTAAAAATCTGAGGGGGCACGCGCCTCAGTTTCAATGGCATGACGCCTCTGCACTGGAGTTCTGCAGCCTGACCCTTTTGGTGGACTGACATACACCAACAAGCATTGAACTATGTTGTCGATGTCTTGGCTAACCCACATGTAATGGCTTATCCCAGATTTGAGGATCCATATATTTTGCATGTTGACGCTTCACCGGATGTCTCCTTTATCATGAAGGCAAATTGAGAGTCATCAGCTCACGGACATCATCAGAAAAAACTACTGACTACATTCGGGAAAACTGGAGTTTTCAGCACTCAAGTGGGCGGTTACACAAAGGTTTAGAGACTATTTGTTTTATGCTCTCTCTGTAACTATATACAGCGATATTAACCCTGTTACTTATGTCCTGAGCACAGCCAAACTAACCGCAACAGGACATTGCTGGGCGTCCGAGCTGGCTGACTTTAACTTGATATTAAAGAACTGTCCGGGGAAAGTGAACATGGACGTGGAATCCTGTCCCAGGCACATGCAAGTATGGATGGAATAATGTGTGAATGAACAGAGCAGTGTGGCCCTGAGGTGCTAGGTGCAATATTCAATGCAGTTGAAAATCAGAAAAAACATGATGTGGACAGGATCTCGGCCATGACCTGCAGCCCACAGGTACATAAAATATAGCTGCCGATACCCAGTCAAATATAAAGATAACACAGCAAGATCTACTAATGTCGCAGCTGCAAGACACCGCCATGTACTATGCCAGCTGAAAAAGTCTGGAGAAAACAGACAAGATGAAAGGCAAACAACTGTTATTTGAACAGAAAAGATTGTGGGCCCAGCGCAATTTACTTTTTACACCAACGCATGTATGATTCCTATCTTGCACCCGACGCATATGGGACTTTTCCCTCTACAGACGCGCATCGGTAAATTAAGGAATGAATTTGCATTCGTTGGGCGGTTCAGCGAAAAGAAGAGGCATGTTCTGGCAAAAACGTTCCCTGGTGCTATCTTGCAGTTACCGAAAACAATTCCGCCACTGACCAGGAAAAACCTGGTTAAAAGTCAGTGGCGTGTTATTCAGGTGCATTATTTTAAGGGTGCATGTTTGGCCATAATGTAGCGTGTGGACAATGCGCATACACTTTGCTCCTCTCATATACACAAATGCAGCAGTTCCCATTGCAATACATACATAATTAGGAGGAAATATACAGGCCTAATTCACATTAAATATGTTCTGAGGTAACTATTTTGTAAAACCGAAATATGTCAAATATGAACGTATGAGAGGGTCAATTACGTTTGTAGGGAACTAAATTGAACACTTAAATAACGTTCAATATGAACATATGAAGATCATGACGTAGCATGTAAATAGCATAGTTTTTGCTAGGACGGAGGTCGGGGATGGTGGATGGGCGTATAAATCCGCGACTTGCATGCCAGTGTTGGCGAGTTCAAATCCAGACCGGCACTTTGTGTGTGTTTTGTTCTACATTGCTTGCGTCATGCAGACAGGCGATTGTCGGTTTTTGTAATGTTAACCCTAACCTTAACTCTAACCTTAACCTCAGTAACGTTATATCTAACCTTAACCGTTAGTAACCTCATGCCTAACCTAACCGTTACTATCCTCCTACCTAACCTTAACTGTGATTGATGAATGTTGCAATATAATTTAGACGATATGGAATGTATGGAATGTTCTCGCATAAATCCGTTAAACGAAATGTACCGGAGCAACGTAATTGAAGTACAAATATAGCCTAATAACAAAATGTGCAGTTCAAACGTAAAAAAACCCTAATAATGTTGGCATTTAACGTAACTTAGGTTTTTTAAAATAGTTTCCTGAGAACGTAATTTGGGAGAAATTCTGAGATTTAAGGTTGGAAATATATTACCTAACGAGGGAAACCATTGTGGTGTCCGAAGTTGTAAAAAACAATGGCATAGCCTACATCTAGTGTACACATTCACCCAAATTATTCATCATGAATTATTCGCACTGATATACATTAACCGCAAGGGAACCCGTTCAATCAACATACAAGTAATTTGCAATGCTAATAGTAAAATAACCCATGACTTTGCGTATTACCCTGGCTCAAAATCTATGTGATGTTCAAATGCACGTGCCGTGACCAAATGCCCAAGCAGCAGTCAGAACGGGAGAGGAGAATATGACAGAAGAGTGAGGTAAGCAAAGTAATCTCGCTCTAATGTTAGACTGCATTGCAAAAATATTACCATGCATTCATAACCTTGTGATTCAGTGAGAGTGAACCGAAACCATCGGAAAAGTATGTCTTGTGACATTACTTTATTTACATTTTGTAATAAGAAAAATCCATAATAATAGCAATCCGCCATGGAACAAGCGCGCCTGCTCTTAAAGGGAATGTGAGATGACGCTCTGATTGGTTTATTGCACGTTACGCCCAAACCACACCTATGACTAATGAAGCTACTTCAGACCTACCCATTTTAGATTTGCGGTGGGCACAAGAGTCATTTATTCCGCCGGTAAAATAGCAACAGCGCCCGGGACCCTCCCACAATGTCACTTGCATTTCGCGTTTGATACTTGCGTTTCAGATCGTTAAAATAGGGCCCTGAATGTTTCTCAAGAGGGTTGTTAAAATGCAAACCGGCAACATGTGTTGTGGTCAAATTGTTCTTCCAGAAGTGTAAAGAGTTGGTTTACAAATATCTTTATTGTGAAATGGGTCACCTGGGGGTGGAATGAGTCTTGCACCTTTCAAGATAGAGGTTTTATTGGCCTGGGATGCAGAAGAAAGTTGAGTTTTTTGTTACAAAGTATGTAAATGTAACTACCAAAAGAAACCTGCAGTCCATACCCAAGCTCCCATGTGTCATGTACCTGCTACAACACCATTTGAGATCAACTCTATTGACTATCTTCACCTTGAGAAAAGCAGGGGAGTGACTATGTGAGCAAAGTTGTATACGCTTACAATTGTACGAGTAGTTTGATTTGTGGTAGAAAGCCATGTTTGCCAATTGACGTAATATTTGGGATAGGTGAATAGGAAAGATGTTACTCCCATGAGGAATATGTGCGAAAATGGCAGCAAAAAATGAAAGAAGCATATGACATTGCAGCCAAAACTATCAAATAGACTACAGCAAGAGGAAAAACATACTATGATCAAGAGACAAAGTGCAGTGCTTTCTCCAGGTGACAGAGTTCTGGTGAGAAATATGTCAGAACGAGGAGGGCCTCGGAAATTGCGCTCATTATGGGAAAAGCAAATAGACATTGTGGTCTCTCAAAAGGGGAAACACAGCCCAGTTTATGAAGTTAAGTCTGAAAGTGGCACAGGGAGAGGCAGAATCCTTCATTGTAAAATGTTAATGCCCTCCTGCGATGCGTTACCACTGCAGGAACAGCTAAGAAAACTAAATAAAATCTGCCTATTCAAAAAGCAAAGAGACACAAGGAGAATAAAACAAAATATACATCAGAGGACTTAGAGAGCACTAGTGAGGATGAATACTACTGGGCTAATAGACTGAGGCAACATCACCACCAGCCTGGATGAATACTACTGGACTAATA
>JACXGM010033112.1:0-12396 GCA_016801145.1 Umbra pygmaea | reverse complement strand
GAATGACTCGGTCGTTAATTGCACTGTGAATGACTCGGTCGTTAATTGCACTGTGAATGACTCGGTCGTTAATTGCACTGTGAATGACTCGGTCGTTAATTGCACTGTGAATGACTCGGTCGTTAATTGCACTGTGAATGACTCGGTCGTTAATTGCACTGTGAATGACTCCAACTCTATGACCTGTTTTTGTTTTAAGACGTGTGCATGGGCTTGAAGCCTTGACCCTCCAGTGAGTAATAAAGATGCGGGTCTGTGTGGCGTGCTGTAGACTAGCCTAACATTAGACTGAATCCCAAAACAAACTCTTAAGGCTCACACTCTATGCAATTGTGGAGAATTGATGGGTTTGTTTGTTGTAAGCAATATGGTGAACTTAAAGTGCACAGGGTTTAGTGCATTTGGGATTGAGTCACAGAGTGCTGTGTTTGGCTACTAACCTACATAATCCATCAAGTGTGATGTGTTTCTGCAGCCCTTGAAAGTTGCTTCTGTTGAATTTCTCATACCGGTAGTTGATCTAATTTGCCTTTTTTCGTTGTCCTGATCTTAACATGAAGAACTTGATTTTTCTCCAGTGAGTTGTGTAACTAGTGGAACCAATTTTAGCTTTATATCCAAGAATCAGATCACACTCTGACCAGAGTTGTAAAAGCAATACAGGTAATTTGTCTCTTGGTTCCGGTGCTAGGATGTGGTAAATATACTGTCCCTTACAGATTAAATTTAGTACCTAACGAAGCATTTATCTAATCCTAAATCTATTTTGCATGTAGCCTGTAACATTGAATTGTTTCATGTTTTCATTAACAATGTTGATTTAAATAAGACCATTCCCATAATCATTTTTACCATAAATCAAATATATGTATTGCTCCCTTTTCAATAACCATATGGGTATCTACAGGTCGTTCTCAAGAAATTAGCATATTGTGATAAAGTTCATTATTTTCCATAATGTAATGATAAAAATTAAACTTTCATATATTTTAGATTCATTGCACACCAACTGAAATATTTCAGGTCATTTATTGTTTTAATACAGCTCATGAAAACCCAAAATTCCTATCTCAAAGAATTAGCATATCATGAAAAGGGTCTCTAAACGAGCTATTAACCTAATCATTTGAATCAAGTAATTAACTCTAAACACCTGCAAAAGATTCCTGAGGCTTTTAAAAACTCCCAGCCTGTTTCATTACTCAAAACCGCAATCATGGGTAAGACTGCCGACCTGACTGCTGTCCAGAAGGCCATCATTGACACCCTCAAGCAAGAGGGTAAGACACAGAAAGAAATCCTGAACAAATAGGCTGTTCCTAGAGTGCTGTATCAAGGCACCTCAGTGGGAAGTCTGTGGGAAGGAAAAAGTGTGGCAAAAAACGCTGCACAACGACAAGAGGTGACCGGACCCTGAGGAAGATTGTGGAGAAGGACTGATTCCAGACCTTGGATGACCTGCGGAAGCAGTGGACTGAGTCTGGAGTACAAACATCCAGAGCCACCGTGCCCAGGTGTGTGCAGGAAATGGGCTACAGGTGCCGCATTCCCCAGGTCAAGCCACTTTTGAACCAGAAACAGTGGCAGAAGCGCCTGACCTGGGCTACAGAGAAGCAGCACAACAAAACAACAACAAATTTTGCATGTCATTCAGAAATCAAGGTGCCAGAGTCTGGAGGAAGACTGGGGAGAAGGAAATGCCAAAATGCCTGAAGTCCAGTGTTCGGTACCCACAGTCAGTGATGGTCTGGGGTGCCATGTCAGCTGCTGGTGTTGGTCCACTGTGTTTTATCAAGGGCAGGGTCAATGCAGCTAGCTATCAGGAGATTTTGGAGCATTTCATGCTTCCATCTGCTGAAAAGCTTCATGGAGATGCAGATTTCATTTTTCAGCACGGCCTGGCACCTGCTCACAGTGCCAAAACCACTGGTAAATGGTTTACTGACCATGGTATTACTGTGCTCAACTGGCCTGCCAACTCTCCTGACCTGAACCCCATAGAGAATCTGTGGGATATTGTGAAGAGGAAGTTGAGAGATGCAAGACCCAACACTCTGGATGAGCTTAAGGCTGCTATCGAAGCATCCTGGGCCTCCATCAAACCTCAGCAGTGCCACAGGCTGATTGCCTCCATGCCATGCCGCATTGAAGCAGTCATTTCTGCAAAAGGATTCCCGACCAAGTATTGAGTGCATAACTGAACATAATTATTTGAAGGTTGACTTTTTTCTTTTTCTTTTTTTTTGTATTACAAACACTTTTATTGGTCAGATGAAATATGCTAATTCTTTAAGATAGGAATTTTGGGTTTTCATGAGCTGTATGCCAAAGTCATCAGTATTAAAACAATAAATGACCTGAAATATTTCAGTTGGTGTGCAATGAATCTAAAATATATGAAAGTTTAATTTTTATCATTACATTATGGAAAATAATGAACTTTATCACAATATGCTAATTTCTTGAAGGACCTGTATAAGTTGCTTTGCTTATTAGACATACTCACTAAATATACTTTAGAGTGAAATCCTTTTCTTTTTCCAATCAGGACTGGTAATTACAAGTACAAGCGAGGAACAACCGGAGTTCTGTTGAAGACTGTGACCAAACTTGATTTGGAAGTGGTGGAGGAGACTGTTCAGACAATGGATACTTCCTGAAGCATGAGGCTGGCGTTTTCCTGCGACTTCTCTCCCCAGCGTCAAGATTATTTCTTTCATTGGAGATGGCTTTTAGGTTTTTCCATGGTTTACAATAAAATGTTTGAGTTGTTGAAGTCTTGAACCTCCTATGTATTTTATATACTTAATTCTTACGATTATTTAAGCTCCAGTTCGCATTAATAAAAGTGAGAATTACATGCTATTACATTTGCCAGCTGTCCAGCCAAATGATTGCGTCAGTAATATGTACAGACATTTCAAGTATGGATCAAATATATTACTAAGAAGCCTCAACATTTTCCACTTTTTAATTTTGTAAACATTTTAACTACTACAAAATGCAAAAAAATGATTCCACCAAAATTCCTGTCAAATCCCAGAATGAAATTGTACTAGCATACACACGACACTTCTGAGTGTTAATCCTTACAATGAATGCAGTAGTTAAAAGCTCTAGATTTCAAAGCAAATATTGTAGAACTGCTAGAATATTAGTACTGAAGTAGTTTAAAAAAACAAATGGCATTGTTCTAAACTAGTAAAATTTCACTTAATTGTCTAGCTGTGTATAACCACATTGACACCAAATACAATTGTATTACGATCTTCATACATGCTTTATACTGTGGTACTGCATGGTACCAATTCAAATTTGCTTCATAATATTTCGTAAATGTTTTGACGAGCACTATTGTAACTTATCTCGCTGTTACTATATCATTTCACAGTTCATAATCTTTTGGCATGTATAAAACCAAACCCTTCTCTGAATTAATACAGTCAATTGTTCATTTCTTATCTATAACGCAATTACAATATGGCATTGCGTCAATCAACAGTATAACAATAAACATCCCCAGGCAGTTTCCTGCAAATAACAAATATCCATAATGGAAAAAGTCAAACTGTTACAAATCTCGGGTCATAAGCCTTTAACATTTTCTTGTATCTATGGCTACTAGGCACTGGAAGAATGTGGCATGTCATGCCATTTTGAGGTCTTTAGAAAAGGAAACATTGTCCTAAAGTCTCTCAAACCTACTGTCGGTTCAATGAGAGAAGTTTCTGAAAAAAATGATTCTGGCATCCCATAATACTTTGTGCTACTGTTTAACAAAGAACCAGCTTCCTCATTTGGTTCGATTGGGGTGAACGCTATTGGCACAAAAAACAATGGAAAATAAACAATTGTAATGGATTTCAATGAAACCATGAAAACAGGAAAACTGCTCATTTCAATCTTGAAAGAAAAGTTGTCTGTCCTGACCGCTAGTCCATTTTCATTGTAATTATGTGGAATTTAGCAACGCACTGGTCCCATTCATTTGATTGTTTTCGAGCTCTTCCGTGTGGACTCTCATAACCATGTATTGATGAACCTGGTCTGGTTCGTCTGATGTCATTGAGTCTTGATGTGTGAACCTGGGAGGACCTAAAGTTGAAAACAATGTGTTTTTCTTGTAGACTGTTGATTGTAAAAAAAAAATGGCTTAACAAAATCCCTCTTTGGGCTCACAAATAATAATACACATTGATATGCAAAGTAAAGATCTGAGGTATTTAAAAGCAACGTAAAAAAGCTGTATTTCTAAACATGGATTTAAAATGTGTATGCTTTGAAAAAGGGCACGCAAAGAGGTTTCTATCAAGGTCATCAGTTCTACATGGCACAGGAAAATGTATAGTGAACCCACATGGTTTACCTGAACTACACAGGGGATCGATTTGGAATGCAACCCCTTACCTAGTAAAAAAACAAGCCATCTGATTCGAGAACCCTCTGAAGGGGAGCTGTCCTGTTGGTGAAGGTTGGTCACCTTCCTTGGCTGGATTTACTGCAGCACAGTCTAAAAATCCCCCAGTCAAAGCCACTGTCTGGGCCGTCAAGGACAGAAAACAGTGTTCAGTCCTCGTTTGAAGATAAAGGAAAGAGAGACAAAACAGCTCAGTCCAGTCGTGCCGAAGTTGCTCCATTCTCTCTTCAGTTTCTGGACATCTGAGATGTGAGCCAAACGAACGGTTCCTGGTGAGACCAAAGCCAGGCAGGTTGGCAGCAGGTCCATCTGGGTTTCTTTCGCCAGGATGGAGGTCCATTCAGAGGACTGAGGCGGTTAGTGGGGATGGGGTCATCGGGGGGCTCAAGTGCTGGAGGTCCACAGCTGCATCTGTTTGGCAATCTGAAGGACGAACACGATGTCCGGGCGCTGGTCTGGCTCTGGGTTAATGCACATGCTGACCAGGTCTCGCAGCTGTGGATGACAGATTTATTGGTTATCGCACAAACGTTCAGCTAGGGTTTTAATGGTGCATGTACCCCTATCAAACTGCTAATCGGGACTTCTTGGTTCAGTTTGCAATGTGAACATGAATATTTACAGAACCTTATTCAAGTGTTTGCTGAATAAGGTGTTTGTAGATGCTGTCTGTTTGGGCCACTTTACAATTGTCTCTCAAGTAACTATTACAACAAATGGCTCCAGCGTACTCATTTTCTTGAGGTGAATTTTGTTTGCTAAATAAATGTTTTTGCTGTAATAAACATTTTTTTATAACTAGACAAAAATGGGGAGGGGCTTAACCTTATTATTTCTTTAATGTTATTAGGGTGTTGTATGTACTTGTCTTTACAGTGTAGACTTAACCACCCTGTGCCATGGTTGTGTACAAATGTCTGTACAGTTACACACCTACTTTCAATAATTTACTGGTCTAAACACATCTAAAAGAGAAAGTCAAAGAGACCGAACTTTCATAAAATTTAAACATTTTAACTGGAGAACCACATGTTAGAGACTGTTGAACTGCCACTGAACTACACAAGGATGGATCTCGAGTTTTGAACTCTGACTTTTAACATTTCATCACAAGACACTTTGGCATTTTAAAACCATGTGCAGAATCTTCAGTGAATTGGCGAACAATGACCGCTTTTGTCAGATGCAGGAACTGCCTACAGCATGCTCTGTGCAAAGATAAGTGTTGGCGGATCTGTGTTCGTTCAATTTGAGAGGATAGAAGACCTCGAATGCCAATCTGGGGCGATAAAAAAAAAAAAACACCTTGACAACGCTGATGCCCTGGCACCTGCCATCAAAACCAGTTTCCCCAGCTCTGATATGAACGGTGACAAGCTTTCGGAGCCCTGACCTTTAAATCGCCAAAGTAGCTAACATGGAGCTGTCACTTTGCTCAGTGAAAAAAAACTGGGAACAGAGAGATGAGATGAAGGAGACCGGTATTTCACTGGAAGATGGAGGCAGAAACTGAATGGACCATGGATAGAGACCCTGGAAAGGGCAGAGCTCTCGAAGAATTCGAAGAGGAGAGGAATTTGATACAACAGCGAGAGAAGTGACAGGCAGACGGACAGACGGAAGAAATGGAGAGACGTGGAAAAGGCAGTGGTGATTGTAGAAGGCTTATCCAGTAGAGTGGGTATGTACAAGGTTGTGTCTGGCCCCATTTAACGTGCTGCGAACCTTGTTGCTCATCTGCCGTTCCTGTCATTGGTTGTAACCTTAGTCAGGCAGTCTGATGCTGTTCTCCCTTATGATTGATACCAGAGCGCCTCTGCTGAGGCCTATCTGAAGTGAATATTATAAACCCACATAAAACCAAGCATGAGGAGTTTGTGTTAGCGTAGTGTCGGTTTATAAAATTGCATAAAATTCACTTGAAAATGTTGCATACGAACAAAACACAAAGTGCATGCGCAGCGCATCCCATGCTGAGTTTCCTTTATAAATCACAATCTACTCAAGTTTGCACACGTGTGCAAGCGTTTTGTCCCTCCCAATGAATGCCCATAATTGCCTATAAATGGTCACTGATATGCCCCAAATGTTTGAAACCACACAACTGACTTATTATATAAAATGTATATTTTATGTACCAAAAGCAGTGGGGCTTCAGGATTTTGGGTTTTTTCTTTGTGAAAGAACATTTTTTTCGTTATTTCACAAAGTTGTATCACAAGCATTAATCTGCACAGACACTTTGTCTTCATTTGACACTGCATTCATGCTAGCTCCACCCTGTTCTCCCTGAGTGAGAGAGTTGAGAGCCAGAACGTCAAATAAGTTCAAATTATTTAGGAACATAGACAAATTATAGAATTTCATTGGTGTTCCCCTTTAAAAGTAATTTGTCCTCCTGTTTACCTTATTATTTATGACAATACATTTCATAGCATGCAATGTTTATCAACTACAGATCCATTTAAATATGATTCAAAATTAAACTACAATATATTTGAGCAGTTATTTTGCAGATCTCAGTTTGTTGGCTCTTTATCCCAAATCATGTTTTTTGTATGTACTCCAGGGAACTCATACTATGAGATAAATAACCTATCATGTTATACATATTATATATTTGGATTTCTTTTTCACAATGTTATCAATTTGAAAGCTTTTCTTGAGTTTCATCCTTTTGCCAACAGAGTTGCAGTTTCTCATTTCTTCAATTAGGAAACACTTTATTTGGATAGTTATCTGTAGATACTTTACAGACTATTAAAAACGATCTAAAGACTATCAATAATGGTCTACAGATCATCAATAATGATTCAATTAACCATCTACTAAACCTAATCCTAACCTAAACCCCATTCTCTCTTTAAACTTAACATTTTCCCTTCCTCTTAAGCTAACTCTACTTCTAAACCTAACCCTAAACTTAACCTCAGCAAGCATTCACTATGCTTTTTAAAGGGTTGTTATAGGATAAGTATCTGTAGATGATCTACAGATACTCATTTTGATTATCCAAATAAAGTGAAACCCTTTTTTATGAAACCCAAAGTTCACTTAGAAACTTGTACGCAATGTTTATAAATGAGGCCCCAGGTCTGTAGACTCAGTCTTAAAGCACCTTGCACAGCAATTCAGATTCATGCCAGTCTAACAAGATCTAAATAGTAGTGTGAGATCTTAATTGGCAGCCAAGAAATTAATGAATGATATACTATGTATATGCCAATATGTGCTTTGTGATCAAATTCACTCACTTTAACACTTGGATGTTCAAGGATAACTGAGCAACAGTCCTTTAAAATATTTTTCCTCTGTCCCGCATTCTTGCAAATTTGTATGGTGTTTGAGTACCGTGGTAGACAATCCAACCTGATTTGAACGGTCACAGAGCTGAAGCAGTTCCAATTGAGTGGGTTCACGTCATTGTCAGACACTAATCAATATCTACAGGAAGGCTGTACCCAGCCCTGCTCTGGGCTCCTCTTACCTTCTCAGAGTAGTGGTCAGGAGGCAGAGGAGGATAGTCACACTGCTCAATCTTCTGGCATAGAGAGACTAAGTTCATCTTGTCTCCATAGAAAGGACTCTGCAGAGCTGCCATCTGTTTAGAAAAATACCCTTTATTATCACAGGATCCTGTACTGTACATGGCTTTAAATAACACAACAAAAATAGATAAGTGTGCAGAAGCATCTAGAAACTCTGGATCTTTTTGTCTTATGCTGGAATACATTTAAAAAATTCAAACTTAATTCAAAGCTGATATTTAAAGAATACATACTGCATTATAATTAACAAAATTACACCAATGGTTATCAGGTATATTGAACAAAACTCATAATAAACAAAAAATAAAATTTTACCACCTGGGGGTAGTATTTGACGCCATACTCAGTTACCTGCAAGTTCTCTTTTATGGCACAACTCCTTGGGGAGCACTTTACCACTCAATGAGAGGCTGGCATCGAAGCAGAATTTCAGAACTTTGTGTGGAGGTACCTGTGCATCCCCCATCAACGTCAGTCCCCTCAGAGCGGGTGCGTACTTTTCGTCGCCTGGACTGATGGTCACCAGGTTGCGGTCGCGTGTGACCCCAAAGCATGTCAACATGCATATCTTTCTCAACAAAAATCAGTAGACTGGTGCAGAAGTTGTGAGTTACTAGTTATTTTTATGAGGGTTTATTAAGTAGCCTAATTTGTTAAATAGACTAATTAATTGTTAGCTAGGCTAAACTTTCTCACCCTCTTGTCTCGACTCCGTGCCTTGGATAGTTTTGAATTACATTTTGACAAAACCTGTCAGATCTAAGCATTATTATGTTTTTGGTTAAGTTATTGTTTAACATGATTCTTTTTTATTATTTATTATTTTGAAATAAACAAGTGTCTCTGTTTAAGAATGCCAGCTCGCAGCTACAGGTTCCGCTGCTTTAGAGCACCGTAGCGCATATCTTCAAGTTTAGACTAACCGAATGTCCAGTTTAACTGCCACAAATTGTTCTTCTTGTAAAGATCATTGAGAAAAAACATGCTGTATTTTCATTGCATTTTTAATTTAAAAAAGTTAAATAAAAAATGAATTTTAATATAAAAATATTGATCATTAATCGACTGTTGATCGTTAATTCTCCCGACGATAGGCTAAAAATCTGCCGGTCCCTAATGGACAGCCCGCTTCAAATCACCCCACATATTTGTCGAGAGAGTTGTGGAATGAAAATAAAGCTTCCCAAGTCACAGCAGTCTGAGGGGCTATGGCATTTCTACTGTGCCGTTACAGCTTGGCCCAACAGAGTGTATTTTGAAGGATTGGTCGGCGAGCAGGCGTTAAAGACGCCTGTAAGCTGAGAGAGGATGATAGTTAAGTGTTGTTTCAGCCCCACGCGGAAGTATTATATATTGACATATATTGCAAAAACATTTTTTATATGTGCCTATATTTTTTTAAACATATTAAAATATGTACTATATGGCCATAGATTTCATACATATTTTTTATTGTTTACATATTCGATTTTGGCTGTTTTCAAATATGTTTTAATGTCTAAAATATATGTAAATATATTGACATACATGACCAAATTATAGTTGGTAATATGCATTAACCATATACATCTGTATTTGTATTGTTTCCTGTCATGTGTTTATTTTATTATGTAGCCCTTTCTTAGAAGTACTTTTGCAGAGGAATAGAATTCATGTTGTTTTCATAATAGGCCTCTTTGAAATGTAGACTTGGAGTACTAAGTGGATCATTATACTGAAACTGAAAAAGGTGCTATTTGCTGCTTGACACTGACTAAAGTCAAAACCTTGGTTTCAGTAGATTGTGACACAATGGCAGTTGAATGATACTGTGAATAAAGGTCCTTAATAAATGAAGATGACCAGTTGTTTCTTTGCTTACAATGCATTTAATAAAAATGATGCTAATATATATTGTACAATTTACAGATTTTGACTATTGTTTGTATATGTTTGTAATAATGGTCTTTTTCACAGTAGTTAAAGTAACGCAATATGGCCTCAACTGGTGGTTATTTTTGGTGTGTTCCATTGCCAACAATAGTAATAAACTCACAATATCAAGGTGATTCTCATGAAAATAATGTCTTGAAGGTTTAATCCGTGATGTGTTGATGAGAAATGCATAAAATACTGCAAAAAGACATATTTACTATCTTAACATATTATATTACATGTTAAAATATATAATATGCAAGTTATATATTTCATGAACATATTCAGGACACATATGTACATATATCTTCAGGAATCCTACACATATATGTACATATATTTTATGCATGAGTTTTCCATGTGGGCATCCTAGATAAAAGAGCAGTGAGTAACTCAGCTTGATGGTATATTTTGGATGAAGCATATCCCCATATTCAACTCTCCTGAGCATGTTGGGAACGAGGGTGTCTAGGAATTGGATACCATAAAGAAGGTCAATTGAAAAGAGCACGACAAAGGAATGACATTCCACGCAACACTGTGCTGACGCTGCAATGAAAGAGGCACAATGGCTCATTCAGAACCCCGGATAACACCGATCCTTGTGCACACTGAGCTCTTGTCTCACCAACAGATGATGTCATGTTCACGACTGAAGGAGCGTTGTCACTGACGGTTTTATTACCGAGTCATCATCTAGAATAATACAATTATGAGCTGTATGAGTGAGTTGTGTCTCTTACGTTTCTGTGATCACCAGTGGACTCCGGTGTACTTTAGTTGAGGAGGACAAACTCATATTAATTATGTGTGTAAATGGTATGGTATCTCACACTGGGTTTAATGTGTTTAACTCCATTCCATTTACTCCAATCCAGACGCTAACATGAGCTCATCCTCTTCAAAGTTTACAGCATCGTCCGCAAACATACCCTACAGCCAAGAATTGTTGGGAAGGGAAACTGTAAAAACTTCGACATTTGAGGTGGAGAGTACGAGGCACGTTTCCTGTAGCGTGTATTTGGTTTGCAACCTCTCTTAGTGTAGCCTTGCTTATGACCTGCCTGCATTTACCTCACGGGGGTGACAGGATGCGGCTGGCTGCTGCCCTGAAGATGCTTAACCACAGGCGGGGAGTGACATATGAAGACACCTTTAGGAATGTATAGTATTTAACTGCTTGTAAAAGATGCATTTTATAACACCAAAATATCTTCTAACCCTCATATAGTCTAACTGCAATGCAATCGTTCTGTAAATAGCAAATCAGTGTTTGAAAATTATAGAATAATTATGCCGGCTGGCACAAAGATTCAGAACCAGGCACTCTAGTGGATTTGGTAAGTTAAGTTGCTACCCTTTTTTTAGCGAATGTGTTTATCTGATGATAATAATACATGCAGTGTAGAGGCCTGTTTCCTGTTGTCTTTAAGTCAGATTAGGTTTCAGTTTTATTTGGTCTCATTAAGTTGTTGTTGTTATTGTTGTTCAATGCTTGCTAGAATGCTACCGGGTGTACAGCGTGGTTTCTAGCACAGGATTTACTAACCTGTTTAAACTATTCATGATATATTCTGACTACCGTGATGACTTTATTAATAAACAGATATTAGAGGCCCCTGGTTTGGGGGGACAGAACTGTGAACCCACCTCATACAGAAGACACCCCAGGGACCAGATGTCTGATTTGAAGTTGTAGCCTCCTTCGTGGATCCTCTCAGGAGACATGTAGTACGGTGTTCCCACTGAGAACAACAAGCGCTGCTTTTAGACCTCAGCTCAGTTTTTACAAAGACAATGACAAGTGTGTGAGTTGAGCGGTCCTTCATTTGTTTGTCCTACAGCTGCATACAGTACAATCAGTGGTGTTGGAACAGGGAGAGAAGGGTACTAAGTTTATAGGGCCCTAATATGTGGAGGGGCCTTCTAATTCAGGAATAAAGAGGGGAGGGACCCTCAGAGACCTATGTATAGGGCCCAGAATTTCATCCTATGCCACTGAGTACACGGTACAATTCACATTGATTTGCCAAATAGCGATGTATACAAATCAAAGTACAGCACAGTAACAATCATTTTACCTTTCCCTGAATACTGTTTAACAATTCATTTTTTTCTTTTGAATAGGGCCCCAAAAAAGCTGCAAATAATGTACAGAGAAACCAATACCGATATGTAAATGAGCTCACTAGCAACAACACACGATAAATGATTGGTTTAGGTGACAGCTGATCCACAAAAACCATAAGGCATCATGCGCTAATTGGCTCTAGAATCATTCCCCCATCTACAGCCCCTCTCCTCATCTACAGACCATCCATCCGTCTCCACCTTAAGGGGGGACAGCACACGCAGACACTGAATATATTTGCATATGCAAACGCATGCATAGGTCAGCGACCTTAATGAAGCTATGGCACTACGAACGGTTGCCAAGGAGACTGGCGAGGGGTTGTTAAGAAGGTTCTCAGAGTTATTGTTAGAGGCGTGTGTGTGTGTGTGTGTGTGTGTGTGTGT
>JACXGM010033111.1:0-12396 GCA_016801145.1 Umbra pygmaea | reverse complement strand
CGTGTCACTTGCTACGTTGCTAGGTTACCAGAGCGAGAGTGCCTTTGTTTATGCAACCGAAATTGCTTCGCAACCGCTGTTTTTTTCCGACGAAGCAAAGGAATTTATCGAACGTTTTATCGAACGCATTTTATATTGATATTGATTACGCGTCTATCGCGAGACATATTGTTATCGTTTTATCGCCCAGCCCTATTATAGCTCTCAGATGATATTGTGACCAACTGTAATCTTTACTATTTACAAGTATGTCTTGTTTGTGTATAATGTATGATAATTTCAACTTCATTTCAACATATATCGGTGACAGATTATGGTTGAATCTGTACCCATTGAAGCAAGATAGGGCATATAGCGCTCGGATGATATTGTGACACGTTGTAAATGTTACCAGTCACGGTGTATTATTACTAGCTAGTAGGCCAAGGTCCTTACACTACATTCGACATCACCAAAGTGATTCACAGGACGCAGGTGCAAAGTTTGCATTGAATTGTGGACCTTGTGGAATTTCAAGTGCAAACTGACACAGAAGTGCCCGAACTGTACTCTCATCTGTTTTTGGAGAAAAAGAAAGCAGTATATGTGACATAAACCACTTTAGGGTAACATTTTTAAATACTATATTACAATTTTTTCCAGAATATAAGTCACAGTTTTTTTACTCGTCTGGCTGGTCCTGCAAATTATATTCAAAGCAACCAAATAAAAAATTTCAAAATACTGTTTTCGGGTGGCAGCACTGAGCCCATTGCATTTTACACCCAAAGATTCTGGTTATTCCGTGCGACTCGAGAAAAAACTTATTTATAACTGCTTTGGAGATATCGACAAACATTTTTAACCCTCTATGTTGTAAGTAGGCAAGAGAAATATTTAAACCATGCCTTTGTTGAGCAGAAAGTGTTTATTTAAATAACCGTCTGAATTGTCTTCCACAAAACTCACGCTTACCAGGTGAAACGTAACAGGTACCATAATGTATTGACCCTATTATCGTTTTGATACAAAGCTAAACTTTTTCTTTAATGTGTTTTTGCTTGTTGGATATCATGCCTAGTCTACATTGTTTCGGCTATAGGCCTAGGCTGTGTATGTTCTAGTGATAAAAAAGTCTCTATTGTTAAAGATATAAATTAAAAATGAAATAGAAATGTGACTTATATACTGAAGCGACTTATACCAGTATATATATTTTTTTCCTCGCAACAACACGTTTTTTTGCAGAGTGAAACTCTGACTTATAGTCCGGAAAATACACCAAATATTTGTATTCACTCTGGAATGGTCCTTAAAGACTCAGTTACAGGAACCATAGATTTTGGTTAATCCTGGTCATTTCACATGGCCATTGATCTAACACAAAACTGTCAGCAGGAGGTTTACAACATTCCAGAAATGTACCCCAAGTTCCAGAATTCTTCTTCCAGAATCAAGAGCAGTAAATCTGGAATCTTCCAACTAGGATTTCTGGAAAGTTTTTCAATCCTAGCCACCATCTATAGCTGGATGGCATTACTAGCCTCTGCACCTGGAAACAGTAACTAAGACAAAATCCCTCGAGAGTCTTTCCAGCTCATGCAACTGAAGCTAGATGTTAAGGTTTGTGCTATGACACGGACCATATCACCTGTGGCATTTTGACTGATATGCCGCCCACTTCCTGTCCGTGATACAGCTCACACTTCGGTTGTATCCGCGGTCATTTCCTTTGTGGTACTGACTCCATTGACTCCACTAAGACTCAGCTAGCAAAGGTGTCCATACTGCTACCGTCCACACTGCTATAAACATCATTATGTTCAATACTAGTATCTAACATCAATACTAATTCTAGTGAAACAGAAATTATATTGATCTCGAGTGACATGTACCAGACCATCTATGACCCATATCCGTTACCCTGGAAAAATTAACTGATCCGATAGATCATCTTAGTGAGTAAACAACCAACTCTGAGCTGGTTCCCATCTGCTCATTAAAAGTGGTACATTGCTGCTGAATACATGGATAAAGATGACGTGAGAGCCCATCACTGGATGAAAAAGGATCCAAAAGGCCTCTGATGGAGTGTTGAATTGCTTACAAAACAAGGTGTGTCAGTGTCAACAAATCAACAAGGTACGTCACCACCAAGCTGCTGTAAATGACTTTGTGTGCGTGTGCGTGACCTCCGACCCTAACCTGCAGCTGTTGTCCTTAGGGTCTCCTTGGAGCGAGGAAGCCGCTCTGGCCAGGCCCATGCGAGCGAATGCGTGGTAGTGAGTGAGCTGCGTGTCACTCAGGGTTGCGACCCCGTCTGCCTCATCGAACGCACTTTCCCAGTAGGCCTGGAGGCCCGGGGTACCCTGGGGAAGAGGGCCAAAGAGGTAGCTGTCCAGCTGGTTCACAATCTCCTGGTTAACGCTGGCTTCAAACTTCCTGGCGAAGAACGTGGGCCGCGACGTTTGCTGTAAAAAAAGGGGGAGGGTGTGATTAGGAAACTGAGGCTTGCTGGAAAAGATAGCGGAATAAAGGTAAAAGAAGTGGAAGTGTGGGGGAGGATGTGCAGAGAGTGACAGAATGTGTGCATGTGGGTGTGCATGATGACAGACGCTTTGATTTAATATTGGAACACGACGAGCGGAAGCAACGCCACATAGCGCCCCGCTAAATCCATCTCTCTCTCTCTCTGCTGCTGTTCTCTCGCTCGCACTCTCCCAGGCACTCTCACACACATGCTGACAGAACGGAGGGTTTGCATTTATTAAAGTCTGGGCTGTCTCTTCAGCCGTCAGCTACCGGGTTCAAACACAAGACAAAGCCACAGAAGAACACTTCCTGTTTCCTTTGTACTTCCCAAATCGTCAGGGAAACTACAAATGGCCTTCTACCCCCCCATGCCTCTCCAGAATGTACAGCTATTCAATCCCATGATACTTTTTCATTGTACCCGCCAGAGTCTGTGTGGATCCTCTACCTGGATGGGTCACTAGGATCATGTAACCAGGACAGGGTTATTTGTCATTACCATTAGACATATGTTGAATCCTTTTCCTCTAGGGTGCCAAGGAGAGAGAGTGTGTGTTTGTGAGAGAGTGTGTGTTTGTGAGAGAGTGTGTGTTTGTGAGAGAGTGTGTGTTTGTGAGAGAGTGTGTGTTTGTGAGAGAGTGTGTGTTTCTGAGAGAGTGTGTGTTTCTGAGAGAGTGTGTCTACATAATATGAGTGTGTGATTAGATGCATCTCATCCTTGCTAGAACAACGAGGAGTGTGTGTGTGTCCTTCTGTGTGTGTCTAAGCGAAACATTTAGCAGAAGAGAATAATGTGGCAGAAGCACTTTTAAAAGTATGTTTCGTAGCCAAGCGAGTGTTGACTGTGGAACTTTAGGGTCGGCGAGAGAAAAAAAGCTTGAATGCGGGCAGAGTTGTCGCAACATATTTTAGTCGTCTATGTCACGTCCTCGCTTTAAGAGGCATGCCGCTACTTTGCCAATGGCTTTTAATGGCTGTGGGTGGCACTTACTGAAATGGAAGGAAAAGAAATGCAATGAAGCCTTAGAAGTGCTAATGTAAACAATGGCTAATAGGCATATCTACATTTGTTTTCCTCATAACAGTGTACGTGCAGAGTTACAATGATGAATGGGTGAATGGTGGAGGACACCGCGTGGTCTTCTCACTCTCCATTTCTGGCTCTTAGTGTTTTTCTTCACTCTCTCCATCTCTTATCTAATGTTTGTCTAGAGTTACATACATTCCTCTATCTCTCACACCGGCTGCCCGGCCGCGTCCCCTGTTTCCAGGGCTGTAGCTAATCCTGGAAACGGCGGACATGAATCACAGGCACATGGCATGGCCCAATGATCGTAGTGATTATGTTGTCTATAAGTGAGGGGGGCCCAGGCATATATAGTATCAAGGGCCTTTGGATGCCTGGTGCCGGCCATGCCTGCTTCCCAAGGAGGGCTGTGGTTGACAGGAGCTCATGAAGATGGAGCCCTCTCTGCTCCCTCCATCTCTGCTCCCTCCATGCCGTCCTCCTGGATGTGGTCGATATGCACTCCTGAGAGCACTCTCGGTAGCTTGAGCTGCCAGGCTCACACACAGCCCGTCCTTTGAGTTCCACACGGCAGACTGGAAGGAGGAACTATTTAGTATTTACCTTGGGCTCTTCCCACACTGCAGAGCCTTGCTGTAAATTCCTAAAACTGGCAACCCGTGGCTAATCTGGCAACCCGTAGCATTCTTGCACAAGGGCAGCAAATGTGGAGCCTGTCGGTGGTACTAACGGCTCCCCACACAATTTATTAACCTAACTTATAGAGGTGCACTTCATCACGTTACAGAAGTCCGAAGGTGGAAAGGTGGAGGCTGCGTCCAAGGTTCACCCATGAAAGCTTCTCTCTTTCCCCTAAGTTAGACCTCATCACCTCATTTTGTTCTTACTTCTCCTCTCTTCTATGCGGTGTATCATCTACCTGTCTCTTCTCTCCTATACTTTTGTCTCTTTCAGTTTATAAATAACCACAATGTTAATGGACTCTTTATTTTCACTTTGGGTAATGATCAGACAATCTATTATTGCGTCGTATCTTTGGTCATTTCAGGTTAACAACACACAAAAACTATTCTGAAATGCTTACTTTTTTCATGTCTGTATCGAAATAAATGTTCCATTAGTTTCTAGAAGACAGACCACCTAATTAATAAAATCATCTAACAATAGCATTATTTTGTTATTAACACTGCAGCTCATCCAA
The DNA here is from genome assembly GCA_016801145.1 of Umbra pygmaea. Taxonomy (NCBI): domain Eukaryota; kingdom Metazoa; phylum Chordata; class Actinopteri; order Esociformes; family Umbridae; genus Umbra; species Umbra pygmaea. The sequence goes on along the minus strand of JACXGM010033111.1, from coordinate 7,657 downwards.
CTGTTGATTTTATAATTCAACTGCATCAGTTTGGCAAAACATTTACAGCAAGTACATATTGACATCATAGAATAATAAATAGAAATACTTCAAAAGCCTTATAATTAAACACCAGTGGTATTTACAGAGTTGATGGATAATATTGAAATGTTTTTGTTATGTAATTAAACTCTATATTTAAAAATCATGTGGATGTGACAAAGCCACGCAGAAAACAAAATATTTTTGTATCATCTGAAGTTCAAAAGGGCAGCTGGTCTTGTGATAGATTACATGAAAACCAATTGAGGTACCAACAGCCTGGTAGTTGCCTGCTAATGTTTCCCATTAAGATATCCTCTATTTGTGACCGTATTAAGTGTCCTACTCTAGGACTGCCAGACACCCACTCCAATACCAAAGATAGAACTGGATACATATCTGCTACTAGAAACTACACAGTCCCCCTTATTCATTCTGAATCATCAGTAGCTTCTCCAGCATCTGAGAATCTATACTGAAACAGGAATGAGACTGTTATTACTGTTTACTGACTTCAACAAGTTAGAAAAATGAGACTAGGTGCTTTCACACGCACGCATGCACGCACACAACGCAGAGACAGTGCGGAGCCTCTTTATACGATAATGATTACGTTATTGTGCCCTGGATGAACCAGCCAGGCTGAGGGGGGATAGATTTGGGATTAGTTGGCAGCCAACAAGGCTAGACAGCAGAGAGACTGAGGTCAGCAATATTGCTTTGGATGTGTTTTCAGTGCATGTTTGAATGTGTGAGAGAGAAATAGGGCGAGGCAGAGAGAGAGAGAGAAAGAAAAAAAAGACAAAGAATGGGGTAAAATAGTTGTTTGGTTTGTACTGCATGGGTGCACTCAGACATGTGTGTGTATGTTCAGCCAGTGTGTGTCTCACCTGGAAACGGTGGAAGTCTTGCGGTTTGAAGTCGTTAGGGGAGCAGCCGCACCAGTCCACGATGTGTTTGTACTGACACTTGCAGCCCAGCTTTCTGTTCCAGTTGGTGATGCGTAGGTTGTTGTCCACCATGCTCTCACAGTGAGCGCTGTTCTCTAGCACCGTGTGAAAGAACGACTGACAAGAGGGAGGAAAGAACAGAGAACAGAGGGAGCCAGAGAGAGGAATGAAGAGTGAGTGAGAGTGACAAGAGGGTCCGTGTGACTATCTTTCATTTCAGGGTCCTGTACTAAAAATGGTTTGGACAGAGCAAAATTAAGATTGGCGTGCTAACCTGTAAGACTACCTAGATTTGTTGAAAATTTATGGACTATTTCTTACATGTACCGTACATGACACCTGTGGTCCTGTGAATTAGATGTGAATAGTGTTGCCACTCTTAACGTGTGTGTTCAGTGCATGGGCGTCGGAACCACTTTTAAAAAATATTCGTATGGACCCCCGTTAGGACACCCGACCCCCGCCAGATAGTCCCCCCCACATTAGGAATGCTTCTGACGCCCATGGTGCAGTGAGTGTGTGTGAAAGAGAGTACTGCAGTGTTTTTTGTTCTCACCTCAGCCGGTAGCAGCGTGTATGTATAGAACTGTTTCATGTTGGTGACGAGGTCGTCTTGTGAGTTGATGACATACTCCACAAACGGCCGGTTGAGCAGGAACCAATCAGAACCGCCGTCGACAGAAATGCCCTCAGGGATTTTACGGTCTCCCAGTCGCCACATGTGAGTGTCACACTCAAAGAAAAGCCGGTCCAGACCCTGTTTACGGATAAACCTGATTCGACCAAAAACCACAACCATTAATTTACACTCTATACGATGTACGTTTGTACACTCACTAATATACAGATATTTTTTATTTATTTACAGTTATTTAACCAGCTGGTCTATTTACAAGCAAAAGCATAACATATTTTATCTTTCCCAGCTATAAAAATGCACATAACTAACCCTAAACCTAACCAAACATCTTTTGGTGACATAATGTTTACATTCATTCATAAACACTTTTACGTTCTGCAGATGTTAACCACTGTTAACTCCCAGAACACAGTCCCATAAGCACTGATAGAGAATACAGATGCTGGCTCTTAATCTACACATTCAGTTGTTCCAGCACAGCTTCTATGGGATTTATTATTTAACATCCCCATGTACCGTTTTACATTGGATTTTAAATCACATCTTTGTCTAATGAATCAGTGTGTTTATTTTTGTTACATAAAAATGAATATATTTGTAACAATATAAGCCGGTCTTGACTTTTGTGAGTCTCTGAGTCAATCTGGGTGTGTGTTAGGAAACCAATTTAAAGAGTCTAGGTGTGAAATGTTTTACCTTGCATTAACTGTAGGGGGAGGTAAACTCAGACACTGTGCATTATAATCTTCAACACCAATGTGTCAAAGCATCAGGCATTAGCAGTCAGTGTTCAGGTCAACGTTTCCACTCTGTCCTTAAAAGTTTTAAAGCCAGTGTATAGGAATAACACCTCATGTCCACCATCTACTGCAAATTACTTCTCATTAATGTTCTGTGTTTTCTAATAACAAATTGCCATGTCATTAAGCATTGTGATGGGGCACAGGACAGAACGATGGCAGGGGGATAGCAGCAGCTCGCCACGGAAACCTTGCCACGGCAACACACGTAGGTTAATTAATCAATCCACAGATGGAGCCTGATTGGATTATGAGTCAGTCACTGAGCTGGACTAGGAAGGTGTGTTTGTGTGTGCGTGTGACAGGGAGGGTGTGCGTCAGAATGAATGTGTTCTCTGTCTATATGTGTCAGTTAGCCTGACCATGTCTGGGTGTGTGTGAGCCAATCAGTTTGTATATGTAAGTTCTCACCTGGCATTGTCTCTACCGTGGGACTTGATAAAGTTCATGTTTCTGTACTTAGACAGAAAGGCCACCAGTTGGTTATTGGTCCTGTTAACAACAACCAGGAAGAAATCATTAGAACCATCCAATCAAAGAGAAGCAGAAACTTATCAAGGAGATAACACCCATTAACAAACATCATTAACACCAACCAATAAAGGAGAGAGGATGACAGACAGGGCAAGGCATGTAGAAACCATAAGTCTTTACAAGGTGCAAACTATATTTTCCTATCATCGCATCTTAATAGTTGTCAAGGATACAAAGGGATAGTTTTCTCTTAAATCAAATTATATAATATCTCTCTAACACACAAATATGCTAACATTAGGGTCAAGAACTTTCCAGCTGGCAAGTCAGGTAATCATTAGTGTACACTAACCAGCCGCGGTCGGTGGATCTTAATTGGGGACGCTGGGCTTGCATTACGTTCAGGACCGGAGTGAATGGATCTTAATTGGGAAAACTGAGCTCGCATTAACTTCGGGACTAGAGTGAATGGAACGGTGTGTAGCGCATCAAATCCATTCTGTGAAACCACTCCGTTTCCCCCAGTCCGAATGGTAATGCGAGCCCGGCGTCCCCAATTAAGATCCATTTACTCCTGACCCGAACGTAATGCGAGCACGGCGTCCCCAATTAAGATCCACCAACTGCGGCTGACACTAAAATAATAAACATAACAAACATGTAGCAGTTTACTCACAGATCTACTGGAAGTATCCCATAATCCTGCACAGTGACACACACAGTCCAAGCTATCATTCCCACAGTCAAAGGCTTTCTCAACAATACAGATGTCTGCAGGGCGTAACACGGGCCCCAGATGACAGCTCAGTTTGCCATTCTAAAAGAGCATAAACTCTGAGAACAAAGCCGGGTTGACGGAGCTCATATCAATGTCATTCACAGAGGAAGGAGCAATTTCACAGCCTCAAGGTTTGACTTGAGAGAAATAGTGGACAAACACTCAAAACGCGTGTTTGTGCGGTCATACGTGCCGCAGTCAAATGCGTCGTCACGGGGGGGGGTCACAGCAGGTCACAGAATGTATTTGCCTTGCCGCATGACTGGTCACCCTGTGTGATCCGACAGTCTGTTTGGTTGGCTCTCTTTTGCTGTGTCTGTCTGTCTGTCTGTCTGTCTGTCTGTCTGTCTGTCTGTCTGTCTCTTTTAAAATCTGTGTCTGCCAGTCACACACTACCACTCCAGGCAGTGCGTCATAAGACTACACAATAAAATATTCTTAAGTGTGCACTCACTGTTACAGTAGTGCCAAAAAACACTCTACTACCCTGCTAGCTTACGTCCAAAATACCAAATACACTGTACGTCAGAACTACAAACAACACCTCAGACCTTAACATACAGGAAGGTACTTCAAAATCAATGTTTTCCCTATAGCATTTCGTAGAATTGGTAAGTTACAACATACATTGCACCAAAAGAGGCCATGACAGATTTTACAATACTGTCATTATACATTCATACATACTTCCAGCGTTGGTTCGTAAAAGCAGCTGTCAGTGGTATTGTAAAGCTGTGGGGTACAAATGAGAATAGAGGCAGGACATCCTTGTCTGTCCTGGGGAATAAACAAGCCTGGAAAGAGATCATTGCTCTGAGGAAAAAACACATGCAACCCCCCACCGGGCTAACACAGAGCCCGCCCTGTGCCAGGGCAGCATGGGGGCTTTGGGCAGGGCCTTTCAGTCCCATCCATACAGAGGGAGTATATCACCCGGGAATCACAGAGGAAACAATGCCTGCGGAGAAAGCCTACAGCCTTCAGTTTCACAAGATGGATAACATCAAGCCATTTTACGAATGCCCCATACTAGTTCAAGTTCAAGTGTGGGTGTTTGCCATTGTTTGAATTCCTTATAGTAGGAGAACTTGTTGCATCATAGATTGGCATTGCAATAACATGAGTGTGAGGGGGGGGGGTTCTGTCACGCACTGATAACAACATAGCCAGTGCAGTTGTCCGTGGATAATCCAGCATCACTCAGTACTAGGGGTTCTTGACTATAAAGTGCTATAACCCTGCATTCTTTTCAGTGGTACTGGACCTATTCCCAGGAATCTAGACTACAGTACGTTCCTTCCCCTCTAAACCCTGTTGAGAAGTATAAGCACAAGGTGAATGATAGGGAGGCCATGTCTTGTAGTCATCTATTCTAGACGTCGCAGTAGCACTGGGTGATTGGTTCCATGATGCACTAGAAAAACCGAGTAGAAGTAAATTGAAGAGCACTACAAGGCAAATAATTGGTCAATTTGTGTGATTGTTTTTTGGTTGTTCAAACCTCAGTGAGCACAGTGAACTTGTTTCCTTGTTTATTTGCTGTGCCATTGTAGAAGCTGATGTGGAGGAAATTGGGAGAGGATGTATGGTTTAGAGAATGGATAGTTAAAAGTATGGATGGATGTTTTAGGGGATGGATGTTATAGGGGATGATGGTTAAGATGATGGATGGTTCAGGGGATAGATGGTTTAGAGGATGGAGAGTTAAGATGATGGATGGTTTAGGGGATGGATACTTTATAGGATGGATGGTTTAGGGGATGGATTGTTTTAATGATGGATGGTCTTGGGCCCTGGCACTCAAATCTGGCGCCCGAATCCAGTTATAGTGCGTTTTTTCATTACAACCATCTAATCTGGCTTTTATTTAGACCTGGTACACCAGGTGGTTGCAATTGACGATGAGGTAGAACAGAAAATTAGCAGGCTCCAGACCTCATAGTGTCTGATTTGAGAATCCTTGGTTTAGGGCATGGATGGTTTAGAGTATGGATGGTTTAAAGGATGGCTGGTTTAGGGAATGGATGTTTTAGAAAATGGGATGGTTTGGAGGATGGCTGGTTTAGGGAATGGATGTTTTAGAAAATGGGATGGTTTGGAGGATGGATGGTTTAGGGGATGGATGGTTTAGAGTATGGATGGTTTAAAGGATGGCTGGTTTAGGGAATGGATGTTTTAGAAAATGGGATGGTTTGGAGCATGGATGGTTTAGGGGATGGATGGTTTAGAGGATGGATGGTTTAAAGGATGGATGGTTAAGGGGATGGATGGTTTAGAGGATGGATGGTTTAGGGGATGGATGATTTAGGGGATGGATGATTTAGGGGATGAATGGTTTAGGGGATGGATGGTTTAGGGGATGGATGGTTTAGGGGATGGATGGTTTAGGGGATGGATGGTTTTGGATGGTTAAGGGGATGGATGGTTTAGAGGATGGATGGTTTAGAGGATGGATGGTTTAGGGGATGGATGGTTTTGGATGGTTAAGGGGATGGATGGTTAAGAGGATGGATGGTTTATTCAACTCTTACCCTACAAGGGCCAGGGCCTGCTGGCTTTATGTTCTACCTCATCAATAATTACATCCACCTGGTCTAAATAAGTCCTAGATTAGAGGGTTGCAATGAAAAAAAATCGAGTAGAACTGGATTCAAGTGCCTGAGTTGAATAGGGCTGGTTTAGGTGATGGATGGTTTATGTCTCAGGGGTCAAACCAGTTCCACGGAGGGCCTAGTGTCAGCTGCCTTTTGGTCTTTCCCTTCAATTAGTGCCTAAATTAGACCTAGACTGCCAGGTGAGGGGAGATCCTAACCAATTAGTGACTTAATCAATCAGTCAGGTACAAGGTAAGAGTGAAAACATGCATACACTAGGCCCTCTGTGGAACCAGTTTGACACCCCTGGTTTAGATGATGGATGGTTTAAGGGATGGATAGGTAGGGGATGGTAAACAGCATCAAGGGAGTAGATTGTGGGAGTTAGAATGGAGGATTTTCTGTAAACGAGAATGTTTGTCATATTCAATGTGAGATTGAAAAAAGCCTTTGCCATATAAAAGTACTATGGCACACTAACTGGCCTTGCTACAGTAGAGCTCACTGTATTCAAAACATATATTCCTGAATGCTTAACAGGGATATAGTGCATTTTATGCAGCTTTCCAATATTATAGGCAGAGATCATGGATGGTGAGCAGAGATATTCTAATATTCTAGGCAAAGTTATTCCTGTATTTTCGGAAGCAATATTCCTATATATTTTAAGCCGAGATATTCCTGTTTTAGGCAGAAATGTTCTTGTATGCTAAAGAATACATGCAACTTCTCTTCTTTTCCCTTATCTCGTGTTCTCTCTCTCTTTAGCCTCTTCTGTCACTCCCTCTCACTCCCAATGGGCCAAACAAAACTCTAATATCAACCCTTTCCCCCAGTACATCAGTGTGATGCTAATTCAAAAGAGGAGACGGACAGAAAGAAAGAGCTCATCACCTCTTTAGCACACCTAACACATCTTCAATCACACAGACCCAGTCATGATGCTCAATGAACGTTTCATATCTTAAACTTGCGTCGACATGACAACAGGCAAAAGGTATGTTCTCTTATCTATAGTTAATATATTTTCCTGACAGGATGGACACAGACACCAGTGTATCCTTAGATTAGATTTATACAAACCAACTGCAGATGGTTAATCAACATGGGCCATACAGTACGTTTCTTTCTTTCTACCCACCATCTTGGCTCCAGGTGTTGGACACGCAAGGTCCAGTTTCGTCTTTCACAATGGCGATTAGTGTGCCTGGATGCCATCTGTGGCAAGCAGCCGATAGCAGAGAGACTAATGAGGGCCTTTCATTTATTGTGGAACCACATTAAAACCTACCAATAGACCCTGAAGCCCTGTGGACCACATAATTGTGTGTGTGTGTGTGTGTGTGTGTGTGTGTGTGTGTGTGTGTGTGTGTGTGTGTGTGTGTGTGTGTGTGTGTGTG
>JACXGM010033110.1:0-12441 GCA_016801145.1 Umbra pygmaea | reverse complement strand
GACAGACAGACAGACAGACAGACAGACAGACAGACAGACAGACAGACAGACAGACAGACAGACAGACAGACAGACAGACAGACAGACAGACAGACAGACAGACAGACAGACAGACAGACAGATAGATAGATAGATAGATAGATAGATAGATAGATAGATAGATAGATAGATAGATAGATAGATAGATAGATAGATAGATGCTCATACAATAACACATTATTTGTTTCAGCTATAAATGTTAATCGTTTTAAATATTGTTATGCAATACTATGTGTACGTCTAACCTACTAACCTTATCTTTTTTTAATTTATTCGGCATTTTCCGTCAATAATTCAGATCCCCCAGGTTCTAATGAAAAGTCCGTTCGCTCCCCAAAGTGGCCCATAAAGTGCCGTCTTGTTTGATACGGTCGGATACACCTCTCTTTTAACTGTCTTTGGTCCATAGAGGTTTGATTCGTTGATAGTGGTCATGTGACATTAAAGTCCCTCCACATACAAAACCATCCACCTGATAGACCGTTACTGCCGTATATCTTTTGTCAGCTCGATGGTGATGATAGACCAGACCGATAGACACGAACACTATACAAGCTAATGTATTCTAAATTCAATTAAATGTCATAAAACTACATTTCAATCAGTATATTCACATCGACATATATGAGACGAAGTACATACATACGGTACATAAATCTTTCTAAAATAGTTTATTTTAAACGTTTTCCAAGTGCGAGTTTATTTAGTATCAATATCGCCCCCTTGTGGTGCAAGTTAGCAAATGTTACTTTCTCACGCCGTATTCTGACCATATATTGTATATGATTCTGACCTATTTATATAAATGCATTGTTAAAAATAGGAAAACAGGATTGATTAATTTTACAAATACTATATCTGCAGAATGTCTATTTTATGCTGCCACTAGCCATAGAATTACAGTGTACAGACATTGAAAAATTATTTGTGTTTACCAAACAACTAACATGTCTTAGTATCCGACAAAACTTGAAAACAGTCGCCACTTAAGAAAATTAATAAAAGGTTTAGCACAGAGCAACTTCAAAACCCTACTTTTATTTAACATATCAATCCAGATTGATTTTGACATTCGTCTTTTGTGGTACTACAAGTACCAGCATGCACAGCATGGCAGACGCTAGCACATACGTATTCTAGCCTACCACCACACACCGACCAAATGACACATCACTCGTCGAATTGCTTTGACCGGAACCGTTACTCTTTTGTTCATTGTCCAGTCTAGACACATCATTGTTCGTTTTTTCGGAAAATGTCTGACGGCGGGGGTGTCGACGACAGCTCAGGCACCATGGAGGTGTCTGCTGCCGTGCAAACCGTAGCTGATTCCTCGGTGCTCCAGAAGCATATTCGTAAACTCGTACCTCTGCTGCTGGAAGATGGCGGTGAGGCTCCGGCCTCCTTGGAAACCGCCCTAGAAGAGAAGAGCTCAATAGAGCAGATGAGGAAGTTTCTCTCAGATCCCCAGATTCACACCATTCTGGTCGAGAGAACCACCCTCAAAGGTCAGTCAAAGTAACTAGCTAGTTAACAAGATAGCAACCAATGGCTAACTGCAACGATCTAGACCGACGTCTAGCTAGCTACACGTAATATAGGCCAGCTAACGTTACCATCTTAGCTACTCAATATGTACAGGGACATCAAACTGAAGCAACTAGGGTAAAGTGCCTTGCTCAAGGGCACAGCTAATTTTGGCCCACTCGGGAATCGAACCGGCAACCAGATTACAGGTCTGATTCCCTAACCACTGAGACACGTGACTCGTAATAAGACATGTACAAAATACGGGGAAGAATGAACTCTCAACAACAGGGACGTTGTTCAATGAAAGATCCCGTTGTTTCAGTGCTGATTGTGTTTTCCTCATCTTTCCATCATGTGAATGTAATCGTGCTCTTGAAATTACTCGCTCTTCTGTTTCAAATCCCCATATTCAGTTACCCGGCCATAATCGATTAGCTAACTACTAGGCGTGGCACAGCGTAGCTAGGTAGCTGACTAATTAGTGTCACTACTGTAACTATTTTCTGACAGCTAGTACTGTAACTAAAGCTAGTACTGTACAGTACTGTAGCTAGTACAGTTTCCTTATTCGAGTGATGTAATTTGGTTAATGTTTTTGTGTAGGCTTGGTTGCGATACAAAGTACATTCTGACTGCTGCAATGCAGATTTATTGCGTCTAGCTGCAGTGCCAGTGACCGACCACATTAGAGAGTTAGGGAAGAGCATCGCTTTGCATCTGAACGCGATGACACGCCTTTCCCGATGCTCAGAAACAACATTTTTGTTACTTTTGTTATTTATTTCTTGTAAAATAAATGCTCCATGCATTTAAGTAATGTAGCCCAAGCCTAATATGAATGATGTTTTTACAGTCATAAACTATTAATCGCGGCGATGAAGGCTTTGATCATTTTGACCATGTCCATGTTATTTGTGGCTTAGTTGGGTGTATTTGCATGTTCTACATAATTTTCATAATTAAGCCAGTTTAGTTTTAAACACTTTACTTCCCCACAATAATTAATGGCTTTATTCCCCAGTTATGGTGATCAATCAAAATCAACATTTAATCAAGATGCGCTCCTACATACAGAATCATCATGACAAGGCAATACATAATAATCAGGTCTTGACACTAAAGAGCCAGTTTACAGAAATTTCAAACTTCCCTCAGTGCAGTCTGGACAACTTATGACAGAAAGCAATGGTCCTGTTTAGTGTCCCTGTTGTAGTTTTTGCACCTCTTAAACACAGGAATTAGATGTTTGAAAATGTCCTCTAGTGGACTGACAACCTTTCCAATTCAGTTGATAGAAAAGAAAGCTAATTTTACATTTGTTACATTTTATGTAGTAAAAATATAATATATGGTCTATTTGTCCTGTGATTTTACTGACTCTACTTCCTGTTTCTGTCTTCAGAGGACGTTGGTGATGAAGGTGATGAGGAAAAGGAGTGTATCTCCTATAACATCAACACAGATATCCACTATGGGCTCAAATCTAACAGGTAACTTTACCTTCATGAGAAACCGAGAAGAAAGTTCTCTCTTCCCTGTTAAAATGCTGAAATCATGTTGTGGGTGTTTCAGGTGTGTCCGTGCTTGTGCACATACTGTTTGTACGTCTTGCTTTCTTTAACCTGTTTTAAATGTCACATGATCATGGGCAATTTCACTTTGGTCATATGATCATATGAACTTGTGCAGTCTCTGACATCACCACCTACCACAAATAAAATGAGGTTCTTTTGGGAGGGGGATGGAATGCTATCACTGCTTTATAGGTAGTTTTCTTTACAATTGCTTGTCACTCTATTGCCTTCTAAACCAAGGATTTGTTTGCAAGTTGGTATTTTTCAGCATGAGAATGAGATTTCAGATTGATGACTATGTGAGCTGGCACCTTAATGTTGATAATGACAGTTTGGCCCACTTTATATTCTTCTGAGAGACTCTAGAACTGTGATGTACCCTGATGATTTTAATCAACATCTTGACATTTTTAATAATTGTTTTTCAGTTTGGCCTTCATCAAGAGGACCGGAGTGATTGACGCTGACAAACCCATATCGACGCAGGTGCGTGTCCTGACTCTGAGCGAGGACTCGCCCTACGAGACCCTGCACTCCTTCATCAGCAATGCTGTCGCACCTTTCTTCAAGTCCTACATCCGTGAGTCTGGCAAGGCAGACAGGTAAACCAGGAAATACCTAGACTAAAATTGTAGTCTCGTAAATCAAAAAATTGGTTAAAAGATGCCGTCTGTGATTTTTGCAAGTTTTAAACCTCGCATTTTATAATTTTCATTTTCATAATCTCTAAGTAGTCACTGTCATACCTCAGTTAGCCATGAAATTCCAAGTTTAAGTCGGGTGGTTTCGATGACGTGGAGCATCGATACGTAACAGAGTACAACATTTCCAGCGACCCGTATTGCCTCAGTTGAGCCGCAATTACAACTAGTTGCCAGAAAATCGTGGACTTCATGTTTTATGTCTTAAACCCAGAGGGTTGACGATGCCTCCATTTTGTCCCGAACCAGGGATGGTGACAAGATGGCTCCCTCTGTGGAGAAGAAGATTGCTGAGCTGGAGATGGGCCTGCTCCACCTGCAGCAGAACATCGAGATCCCGGAGATCAGCCTCATTATCCACCCCATCATCCTTAACGTCGCCAAGTCGTGCTACGAGCGCGGGGAGAAACCCAAGGTCACCGACTTTGGTGACAAAGTGGAGGACCCCACCTTCCTCAACCAGCTGCAGTCGGGGGTGAACCGTTGGATCCGGGAAATCCAGAAGGTAAGGGTTGATACGGTGGCTTCGGTGATTTGATCCCGACCAGTTTGAAAGGTGGTTTTTACTACTCTACTCTTTCTGTCAGGTGACCAAGCTGGATCGTGACCCGGCCTCGGGGACAGCCCTGCAGGAGATCAGCTTCTGGCTGAACTTGGAGCGGGCTCTGAACCGCATCCAGGAGAAGAGAGAGAGCCCTGAGGTTCTGCTCACCCTGGACATCCTGAAGCACGGCAAGCGTTTCCACGCCACCGTCAGCTTCGACACTGACACCGGTGGGTTTCGTTCTTTGTAGAACAATCATCAAAAGTTCCCATATTAAGTCCTTACCTCTTTGTTTTGGGATATTGAGTCATCACCTCTTTGTTTTGGGATATTGAGTCATCACCTCTTTGTTTTGGGATATTAAGTCATCACCTCTTTGTTTTGTGACCTATAACTCAGTCCTTCACATCCCACACTTGAGGGTACAATTGAGATGTTTATGAACTGACGAAGATTCGATTTGGAACGAAACGTTGTCCATTTTTTTGGACTTATTTTAAATTTGCCAAAATAGCACAACATAGATTTTCTTTTTTTGCATCTGATAATTTGAATGTTATTTTCTCTCTCTGCTGTAATTCACTCCTCCAGCCAATCTACCCTAGATTATCCTCTTATCAGAATTTAATTATACTTATTTACATGAATAGATATTTATCTACTGAGTCTACAGACTACTAGTTATATTTTAGCTATCCACTAACCCAAACCATTTATTCAAGACTGAACCGTAGCAAGCAGTTGCTTACCAACAATCTGAGGAGCGTCTATAGATGGACATTAGGACTTTGAAAATAAATAAATATTAAATGTTGTTTCCTCCCCCTTACTACCCAGGTCTGAAGCAGGCAGTAGAGACGGTGAACGACTACAACCCCTTAATGAAGGACTTCCCTCTAAACGACCTGCTGTCGGCCACCGAGCTGGACAAGATCCGCCTGGCACTGGTGGCAATTTTCACGCACCTGAGGAAGATCCGTAACACCAAGTACCCTATCCAGCGAGCGCTAAGGCTGGTTGAGGCCATCTCCCGAGATCTCAGCTCCCAGCTCCTCAAGGTGCTCGGCACCAGGAAGCTCATGCACGTGGCCTACGAGGAGTTTGAGAAGGTGGGCCTACAGCGGCAGCTGCTACCAACACTCCATTCCTAAACCCCTGTATGGTCGTAATGAAATGCGTTGAGGTGGCTATAACATGTTTTTTTTACATTAATGTTGTTAACAATACCGTTGCAGGTGATGGTGGCTTGCTTCGAAGTCTTCCAGACTTGGGAGGACGAGTATGAGAAGCTACAGGTTCTACTTAGAGACATTGTGAAGAGGAAGAGAGAGGAGAACCTGAAAATGGTCTGGCGCCTGAGTCCGGCACACCGTAAGCTCCAGGCCCGCCTGGACCACATGAGGCGCTTCCGCAGACAACACGAGCAGTTGAGGGCGGTCATCGTTCGTGTACTCAGGCCTCAGGTGAAACCAAGAGATTTGCCAATGTGTAAAGATGATATACTGGGCCCAGAGGAAGCTTATGGCTTTATTTATTACCACTCTTTCTGATAAGCAGGAATGGCTGAAATTCCAACCTAATGACTTTTAGTTTTAGCATACTTACTTTCTGATTATTAAGTGGTTAAATGTCATTGCCTCATCCAGGTGTCGGCCGTGCCCCAGCATGCCCCAGGTGAGGCGGTGGAGCCCACTGAGATGAAGGTGGCTGAGGTGCTTTTCGATGCAGCGGATGCCAACGCTATCGAGGAGGTGAACCTGGCCTACGAGAACGTGAAGGAGGTGGACGGCCTAGATGTGTCCAAGGAGGGCATGGAGGCCTGGGAGGCGGCGATGAAGAGGTACGACGAGCGCATCGACCGTGTGGAGACCCGCATCACCGCCCGCCTCCGCGACCAACTCGGCACAGCCAAGAACGCCAACGAGATGTTCCGCATCTTCTCTCGTTTCAATGCCCTGTTTGTGCGCCCCCACATCCGCGGCGCCATCAGAGAGTACCAGACGCAGCTCATTCAGCGTGTGAAGGACGACATTGAGTCACTGCATGACAAGTTCAAAGTCCAGTACCCACAGAGCCAGTCCTGCAAGATGAGCCACGTGCGCGACCTACCGCCAGTGTCCGGCTCCATCATCTGGGCTAAGCAGATCGACCGGCAGCTGACCGCCTACATGAAGCGTGTGGAGGATGTGCTGGGCAAAGGCTGGGAGAACCATGTGGAGGGCCTAAAGCTGAAGCAGGACGGTGACAGCTTTCGTGCGAAACTCAACACCCAGGAGATATTTGACGACTGGGCGCGCAAGGTACAGCAGCGCAACCTGGGCGTGTCGGGCCGCATCTTCACCATCGAGAGTAGCCGGGCCCGTGGTCGCACGGGGACCATGTTGAAGCTCAAGGTCAACTTCCTGCCTGAGATCATCACGCTGTCCAAGGAGGTGCGCAATCTGAAGTGGCTGAGCTTCCGCGTGCCACTGGCCATCGTCAACAAGGCGCACCAGGCCAACCAGCTCTACCCATTCGCCATCTCCCTGATCGAAAGTGTGCGCACGTATGAGCGCACCTGCGAGAAGGTGGAGGAGCGTAACTCAATTTCACTGCTCGTGGCCGGTCTGAAGAAAGAAGTGCAGGCCTTGGTGACAGAGGGTATCGCCCTGGTCTGGGAGTCCTACAAGCTGGATCCTTATGTACAGCGCCTGGCTGAGACAGTCTTTAACTTCCAGGAAAAGGTCAGTGTTTTGAATCACCAATTACATTTCGTCTCTAATAAAAAACGTATGAACTCAGTTGATTTTAACATTAGACTTAATGTAAATTCCCCTTATACAGATACTTAACGCAAGCATTCTACACATCTCGTTTTTGCACTCTGCCTTGAATTACAAGGATCTCTGACAATGTTGACATTTTCCAGGTGGATGACCTCCTGCTCATTGAGGAGAAAATCGACTTAGAGGTGCGCTCTCTTGAGACGTGCATGTATGAGCACAAGATCTTCACGGAGATCCTCAACCGTGTGCAGAAAGCTGTGGATGACCTCAATCTGCACTCGTACTCCAACCTGCCCATCTGGGTCAACAAGTTGGATAATGAGGTGTGTAAGAAACGCAACATTTATACATAACATTATTTTAACCAGGTAAGTGGACAGAGGACATTCTCAGTTGAAACAATGCCATAGGGAATAGTTACCGGGGAGGAGAATGGATGAATGGGCCAATCGAAAGCTGGGGAGGATTAGGCCGCCGTGAACACCCGTTTTGATGTCAAATCCGAAAGACGTCCCTCTTCAAAAGAGCATTGGGACTTTATCTTTAGACCAGAGGGAAAAGTGCCCCCTACTGGCCCTCCAACACCACCTCCAGCAGCATTTGGTGTACTATCTGGGCACCGACCAGGCCTCGACCCTGCTTAGCTTCAGGAGCAGTTTCAATAATTTAAACATTTCTGTGACAATGTTTCCCTGTGTGTAGATTGAGAGGATCCTAGGGGTCCGTCTGCAGGCTGGCCTCAGAGCCTGGACTCAGGTCCTGCGGGGCCAGATGGAGGACAAGGCTGACGTGGACATGGATACGGAGGCCCCGCAGGTTAGCCACAAGCCTGGTGGGGAGCCCAAGATCAAGGTAAGTCTCCAAGGCTGCAGCAGAAGGATTAATTTACATTTATATAAAATAGAATGTTTTAAGAATGTAACTAAATGCCTTCTCAAAGCAAAAATTTCTGTTCAAAAAAATGCTTTTTGTACTTGACAGAATGTTGTACATGAGCTGAGGATTACCAACCAGGTCATATACCTAAACCCGCCTATTGAAGACTGCCGCTACAAGCTCTACCAGGAGATGTTTGCGTGGAAGACGGTCATCCTTTCCTTGCCCAGGATCCAGAGCCAGAGATACCAGGTCTGGAGGCAGAGATTGAATATAAAAAATCACACTTCTACTAGCTAGCTTCAGGAGGCTTGGTACAAGTACATGTGTGTTTTGGTAGGCTTCTGAGGTGATTTATTGGTGTTGCTGTCCTGGCCACTAGGTTGGAGTCCACTATGAGCTGTCTGAAGAGGAGAAGTTCTACAGGAATGCCTTGACCAGGATGCCAGATGGTCCTGCTGCCCTGGAAGAGGCATACAACTCAGTCAAGGATAACGTCAATGAGGTGGAACAGTACGTGAAGGTACGAATGACCCTAAACCAAGGTTTGAATCCCCATAATGCAACTAGCTTTTTTTACTATGTCCTCCATTGAGGTTTTCAACATGAGTAACCTAGTTATTGATATTCACCTCGAAATGGAGTTCATTGCATATCTTTAGGTTCTCTCTCTCTGAGCTGTAGGTTCTCTCTGAGCTGTAGGTTCTCTCTGAGCTGTAGGTTCTCTCTGAGCTGTAGGTTCTCTCTGAGCTGTAGGTTCTCTCTCTCTGAGCTGTAGGTTCTCTCTCTCTGAGCTGTAGGTTCTCTCTCTCTGAGCTGTAGGTTCTCTCTCTCTGAGCTGTAGGTTCTCTCTCTCTCTGAGCTGTAGGTTCTCTCTCTCTCTGTGCTGTAGGTTCTCTCTCTCTCTCTCTCTCTTTGAGCTGTAGGTTCTCTCTCTCTCTCTCTCTCTCTCTCTCTCTCTCTCTCTCTCTCTGAGCCTTAGGTTCTCTCTCTCTGAGCTGTAGGTTCTCTCTCATGTATAGGTGTGGCTGCAGTATCAGTGCTTGTGGGACATGCAGGCGGAGAACATCTACAACCGCCTCGGGGAGGACCTGACCAAGTGGCAGGCCTTGCTGGTCCAGATTCGCAAAGCCAGAGGGACCTTTGACAATGCAGAGACCAAGAAGGAGTTTGGGCCTGTGGTCATCGACTATGGCAAGGTAATACATCTATATTTATCCATCAACTAGAGCATCATTAATGCCTGGAGCCATGGTGTTGCCTGATGGTTAAATGCCCCACTTTGTTGAACACCAGGTCCAGTCCAAGGTGAACTTAAAGTATGACTCCTGGCACAAAGAGGTGCTCAGCAGATTCGGCCAGATGCTGGGCAACAACATGCAGGACTTCCACTCTCAGATCTCCAAGGTAACCCCCCTACTAATGAAGATCAACTATTCCAGTCCCTGGTGATGTCATCCATACTGGCATACCCATAGAAATATAATGGATAGAAAGGCTATTGAACTGCTTGGTGTGGTCATTTGATTAGTACACAACAATCAATTATTCTACATTGATTTGAATTGGAATGGCCTTTCTATAAATTCAATTTCTATGGGCATACCAGTTAGACTGCATGCCCAATACATTTCTGTATTTGTAAGTGGTATCGTAGTATGACTTTCGTGAAGTACTATTACTCTGGCTTCAACCTGAACATTCTTCATCCGTCTCTCTTTCTAGTCTCGCCAAGAGCTTGAGCAGCACTCTGTTGACACGGCCAGCACTTCGGACGCTGTGACCTTCATCACTTACGTCCAGACACTCAAACGCAAGATCAAGCAGTTCGAGAAGAACGTGGACGTAAGTATGGACAAAATTAACGCAAGGTCATTGCACGCTGTCACATCATTTTTGTCATGGGTGAAAAGATTGATGTATTAAAACGTAATGTTGATTTGTTCATCTCAGCTTTTCCGTAACGGACAAAGGCTTCTCGAGAAACAGCGCTTCCAGTTCCCGCCATCGTGGCTGTACATCGACAACATCGAGGGTGAGTGGGGCGCCTTCAGTGACATCATGAAGCGCAAGGACACGGCCATCCAGCAGCAGGTGGCTAACCTGCAGATGAAGATCGTCCAGGAAGACCGTGCCGTCGAGGGTCGCACCATCGATCTGCTCGCTGACTGGGAGAAGACTAAACCAGTGGCTGTAAGAGAAAGCAGAAATGCATTTATTTTTCGAAATGAAATTAAACTTTTGCTTAAATTGTTTTACATTTTTTACCTTGACACAGGGCTTAGGTGAGGTTTGGTTAATTCTCACAAAACGAAGTACCGTTTTTTTGGGAACGGTATGAGCTGATCCCTCATGTTGTTTCATAGGGTGCCCTGCGCCCAGAGGAGGCCCTTCAGTCTCTCACGATCTACGAGGGCAAGTTCAGCCGTCTGAAGGACGACCGGGATAAGTGTTCCCGCGCCAAAGAGGCTCTGGAGCTGACCGACACAGGCCTGTTAAGCGGTAGTGAAGAAAGGGTTCAGGTACGCTTACACACCTCTACGTATATTCAGCTAGATGACTTCCCTTGTCACCACTATGTAGCATTTGTAGCTTGCCTCTACTCAGGGCTGAAACATTTTGAGTTGTTGTGACTGTTGGCTTGGAGTCCTTTTATATTTGACAAATACCAACAGTTTACTTACCAACAATAACGGCAAAATGTTCCAGCCCCTGGTAGTTCTCTGCCGGGGACATAAAATGCTTTTGTATATTAGCATGCCGTGTTCTAAGTCGTTCTTCGTCTTGTAGGTGGCGCTGGAGGAGCTACAGGACCTGAAGGGAGTGTGGTCTGAGTTGTCTAAGGTGTGGGAGCAGATCGACCAGGCCAAGGAGCAGCCCTGGGTCTCTGTTCAACCACGGAAGGTAACACATTACTTGTTATTTTTTGTTCCAACTAATAGTATTTCCTGTTTTTATGATTTGGTCTATTGTTAATGTTTGTTTTCTGACTTCAGCTGCGTCAGAGTTTGGATGGCCTGCTCAACCAACTTAAGAACTTCCCCGCTAGACTGAGGCAGTACGCATCTTATGAATACGTCCAGAGGCTGCTCAAAGGCTACATGAAGGTAAGGACAAACAGACGGGTGATCTCGTCAGCCGGCTCCACCCAGGTTGCCAGTCCCACTGCTAAACTGTCCTTGACGTGTCTCAGGTCAACATGCTGGTGATCGAGCTGAAGTCGGAAGCTCTGAAGGACCGCCACTGGAAGCAGTTGATGAAGCGTCTGCACGTGAACTGGGTGCTGTCGGAGCTCACCTTGGGCCAGATCTGGGACGTGGATCTGCAGAAGAATGAGATGGTGGTGAAAGATGTGCTACTGGTGGCCCAGGGAGAGATGGCTCTGGAGGAGTTCCTCAAACAGGTATCCAGCACATTCAGCTCTAGAAACTTTAGAAAGACATTTTAGCAAACGGGATAAACAAAGCTATTAGACTTTCAGCCATTATGTGGTGTGCTAACATTTTTTTATTCCATTGGTCCTTCACAGATCCGCGAGGTCTGGAATGCCTATGAGCTGGACCTTATCAACTACCAGAACAAATGCCGCCTGATCCGTGGCTGGGATGACCTCTTCAACAAGGTCAAGGAGCACATCAACAGCGTGTCGGCCATGAAGCTGTCACCTTACTACAAGGTAGGTTTCAAATTTAAGTGATTCTTACAAGAAATGAATTCTGTGAACCTCTGGTTTTGACACCTAATAAATATTATGGCAAATTTTGTAATTGAATCTGGTTGGGTCTGAATCAAGGGTTCAGATTTCATCTTGAGAAGGGTGTCTGTATTTGCTTATGTAAAATACAGGCCGTATCTTCCTAGTCTCCATGAGTCATTAACTGTTTCTGCTGTTCGCCAGGTGTTTGAGGAGGATGCTCTGAGCTGGGAGGACAAGCTGAACCGGATCATGGCCCTGTTCGATGTGTGGATTGATGTCCAGCGTCGCTGGGTTTATCTTGAAGGCATCTTCACAGGCAGTGCTGACATTAAACACTTGTTGCCTGTTGAAACCCAGAGGTTCTCAAGGTAAGACCTTGTTCCTCCTGTCTGATCTTCAGATTCCTTGCCTTCAAAATGCATTGAGTACTCTTAATATTCCCTCTTGTCATGTTAGGTTGTAGTGGTGCAACGGATCGTCACTGATCCGTGATCCGTTCGGATCAATATCTTCGGTTCGGGACACACGTGATCCGCGGATTGATTACTGAAATAAAAAAGTTTTGCGCATGTTCAGTCCGCTCACAGCATGGTCATGCCGAGCGGAGGAACGGAGGAGCTTGGACGTCCCGCGTCATTTAAATCCCCTGTATGGGAGAATTTTGGCTTCCTTGTTAAATATAATGAAGGAAAGAGGTTAGTGGATAAAACCGTGA
>JACXGM010033109.1:0-12398 GCA_016801145.1 Umbra pygmaea | reverse complement strand
CCCATTCAAGAGGAAGATTGTAGCTCCAACACAGCTGCTTGCATACCTTTACTGTCAGTGTTCGTCTGTCAGCTAACCCATTCAAGAGGAAGATTGTAGCTCCAACACAGCTGCTTGCATACCTTTACTGTCAGTGTTCGTCTGTCAGCTAACCCATTCAAGAGGAAGATTAGGTGTGATGCAAGGACATCTTCTTTGTGGATCAAATATGTTAACAATGACATGAGGCTTTTGAAAGCAATTATCAACAAAGTGCCCAGAGTTTGTTTAGGATTACGCAATAATGTTAGGTTAATTACATGGGAGTTAATGAAGGACCACTTGATTTGTACCCAACTCGGGGGTGTGGTCAAGTTAAACTCCGCCTCCCTGCGTGTATCTATTGGGGCACTGTAGAATTTCACTAGTGGGAACAGTAGGCTACGTCCTCTTTCAGAGACCCGCTTATAAAGGTGTAAAAATTGTATTTCTTGATATTTTACAAATTAATTAAGCAGTTCATTTGGGATGTTTCCCTACACTATGTATTGTTTTGTTAACCACAAAAGCACCACCTAAAATGCATAATAATTATAAAAGACTGGCCTGCAATTGCTGTATTGTAATTTCTGTTCAAATATTAAAATAATAAATGAAATAATAAAAATCATAAACTGATAGCAATTTTTATGTGTGGATAAGTGCAAACAAGGGACAATGTATTTAGAACCCTTAAATAAATGCATCAATTGAATGAATTAAAAAACAAAGAATATTGACTGTTGAATTTCACCATTTGCTTTGTCCCAGGCGAGTACTAGGTATTTTTCTCAGATATAGCCCAACTCGGTCTGGATTCCAGCTGGCTGGAGATAGACGGAAACTCACCCTGTGATATGTGTGCTATGACACGGGGCAGTCCTGTAATGGAAAACTGCCTATTGATTGTTGAGTGATGTCATTAACTGCATCTAATATGTATCTCTCTGACTGACAGATGGCAAAAGGTGCAATCCAGCCTCACCCCTATTGGCCAAGGGACCTGTCCATCCCGGGTTATGTGGCTAATGATAGGTCGATGCATGAGATCCTATCTTTCCTATTCTCAGTGTCGGGCCTCTTCCTGCTGTCCACATGGGTCCTGACCGGCCGGGAGTGGGCCCGGGATGGCCGCGGGCAGGAGTTTGGGGTGGTACGGCGGCTGGCTATCTGCTGGTTTGCTGTCTGCGGTTTCATACATGGGGTAATCGAGGGATGGTTTTCACTATACTATGACATCATCCATTCAGACCAGAGCTTCCTTTCTCAGCTGTGTAAGTACCTAATACTGGAATCCTTTAGAACATCAATTCACTTCTAAAACCTAGTAAGAAATCTAGAACCTGCAATTACTACTTCAACTCTAGTACAGTCTGTCACCTCGTGCTGTCTGTCACCTCGTGCTGTCTGTCACCTCGTGCTGTCTGTCACCTCGTGCTGTCTGTCACCTCGTGCTGTCTGTCACCTCGTGCTGTCTGTCACCTCGTGCTGTCTGTCACCTCGTGCTGTCTGTCACCTCGTGCTGTCTGTCACCTCGTGTTGTCTGTCATATAATAATAAAAAATCCCTCAACATGACAAAGTACTTGATCTGAAATCCTCCAGTAGAACTTAATTTCACTACTAGGTGCAAGTAAAATAAAACAGCACCCAGACAGTTGTCAGAATGTTGGTGTAACTGAATGTTGTCTGTTCTTCACAGGGAAAGAGTACTCCAAAGGAGACAGCAGATACATCATGTATGTCTTCTGTCCCTTCTTAACGTTCATGACAGACTGTATGATAGCAGCCATGGCAGGATCAAGCAATGCTTTGCCTATAATGTCTCCTGTTGTCCCTCTGCAGAGCTGATAACTTCACCGTCTGTATGGAGACTGTAACTGCATGGTTCTGGGGTCCGCTCAGTTTGTGGACAGTGTTTGCTTTTCTGGCAAACAAACCATACCGCTTTGTCCTGCAGCTAATAGTGTCTCTGGGTAGGTGTGTGTGTCTGTGTGTGTCTGTGTGTGTCTGTGTCTGTCTGTGTGTCTGTCTGTGTGTCTGTCTGTGTGTGTGTCTGTGTGTGTGTCTGTGTGTGTGTCTGTGTGTGTCTGTGTGTGTCTGTGTGTGTGTGTGTGTGTGTGTGTGTGTGTGTGTGTGTGTGTGTGTGTGTGTGTGTGTGTGTGTGTGTGTGTGTGTGTGTGTCCTGACAATGTGATCTCATGGCTGTGCCTTAACCCCCTGTGTCCTGTCACAGGTCAGCTTTACGGGGCGGTGTTGTACTTCTACACAGAGCATCGTGATGGGTACCGCCACAGTCAACTGGATCATCCGCTCTATTTCTGGTTCTATTTTGTCTTCATGAACGTCCTGTGGATCATTATCCCTTTGGTATTGATCCTGGACTCATGGAGACATCTGCAGCATGCTCAGACTCTCACTGACCAGCCCAGCAAGGACAAGAGCCACTGATGAGGATTCAGAGACGGAGTGAAAAGGATGATATAGCTGGGGAAAGATGAGCACTGTTTATCTGTGATGTCGGATCTAGTATTATTGAAATTCTGTGATGTTTGAATCTAAGATGAAAGATGTTCTATCATTTTTGTAACTAGAATATAATGGTCTATTCTAATAAGCTCTCCGTAGATAAACATTTGGTGCTGACCCATAGTGGGTTATAATTTTATAACATCAGAACAAACAGCATTTTGACAAGACGCTGGAACCAGATGTATATTTGTGGATTGTACCGAATATTTTGTATCATATTTAAAAAATTACGAAAGATAACTTTTTTCTTTGTTAAACTTAAAAAAGACATAAACATTGTTTTGATTGTCATTTGTTTTACATTAGCCCTAACACATTGGGTGTGGGCAGTTAAATTTAACATTCTGCTTCACTCCCAACATTGAATTGCCTTAAAAAAATTATAACTGTAGGCGTGGCATGCGATTCAAGGGTTAGACCCAGACAATAGCCTAGCATCACTAGGAGAGTCCCTGAAAAGAGGAAGGGCAGCAAGCAAAATAGGAGTTGTTGTCATGGTCAAATAACTTGAATTACCCGTTGATTTGGTTGAGGGTCATTTAAATTGAAAGAAGAAGAAGATAATTAAATGATAAATAGCAGTAGTCTGTACTTTATAAACCCTTCATTGATATTTGATGTTTGCTGAAATAGCTCAGTTAGGAGGCCATCAGACCGAAGATCTAAAGTACCCTGGTTTTATCCTGGTAGATACTTGAATTCACAGAGCGAAGCCAAAATACACTGAAGGATGTATGGTCAAAAACCACTTCAAATCCATCTTTGGAGCACATTGAAATCCCCAAAACATCCTTGCTAAAATATGTTATTTCCGTTACTTCAAATCGCGTGCGTGCGTGTGTGTGCGTGTGTGTGCAGGTGGGTGTGTGTGGGTGTGTTAATTAAACCCTCATATAATATAAAGATTTCAGAAAATTTTGCATTCTTACATTTCGAACTAAAAATAAACGGGTTTTGTTAAGGTACAATATGTAGTTTTCCAAAACAATAACAAAAGATGTACTTTGCATTAAAAAAAGCAAACATCACTACACCTATATTATATATATTTCTTAGTTGTATACTTACATTATCCTAAAGGTTTCCACCAACTTTCAAATCCAGAGGGAATTTGTAATATAATTCAAAGACACGGGACGTTTCATTTAACCTTTCACTGCGCTAGTTGCTCTAAGTTCCAGGGAACCACCAAACATAACGTGAATAAAGTTATAATATTTTTAACAATACATTTTTTTGTCAGTGAACATTTTTTTCTGCCAGAGGTGCTAGATTGGAAGGTTGTCATTGACGACGACAACAAAACCCATGATCCCATGCTACTTCTCGACGTCATCCAAGTACATCTTTTGCTATTGTTTTGATTAAGAGCCCCCTGGCGGCCAAAAACTACATATTGTACGTTTACATTTCAATAAAATTGGATCATATTCAACTTTCAACCTAATCAGTTCGGTTTCAAATACCTAGGAGTGAATGTTACTCGCTCACTGCCAGCTCTCCTTTCGGCTAACTTTTCCCCCTTCTCTGTCAGATGAAGGTGGATTTTAAGAGGTGGGGTAACTTACCCCTCTCCCTCATAGGGAAAATAAATGCTGTTGAAATGAATAGCTTGCCCAAATTCATGTATCTTTTCCAATCTATCCCTTTGTTCTTATCTATGTCTTTTTTTACAGCAATTAACCAGGTGGTCTCCTTTTTCATTTGGGCTGGAAAGACACCAAGAATCAGCAGGTTTTTCCTTCAGCGATGTAAATTCAGTGGTGGGCTCGTACTTCCTAATTTTCCTAATGAACAGTTTTGTTCATTGAGTTCAGTATGTCACAATAGTTACTGTAAGATACTGGAGACAATAAATACAGCGTGTGTGACAGTAACTGCTTTTACTCAAAACTGCCGAGCACCTCTGTTGCTGGTGATTACACAAAAGGCCTGGCACAACCTATGTAACAGCGCGCTCTAGCGGCAACACAATACATTACATCTCCCCTTCTTCAGCTTATTTGTGGGGATAACATAGATTGCAAACTAAATAACTGACAGTTTCTTTAGCAACTTTAAAGGCAAGAAAATACACAATTCCCAAGGCACCTTCCAACTTATGAATAACATTATACGAGGACAATACGCTTGACACATCTCTTTAACTATTTAGTAGCAACTTAAAGCATTATCAACTATGAAGCCTTTAACAAACAGTAAGGCCTACTAGCTTGATTACTACGGGACTCATCTGACTCCTGACAGGCAGTGACTACAAATTCAGTTTTTCGGGGGGGTTAACCACTCGACCATGCTTAGTGGTGTAGGGCAGAGAGGTCTGTGATTGATCCACATCCAGGGGTTCCTTGGCAGGTGGTGCTGAAATCCCAACTGGGGGACGAATCAGTTCGTCTTGATCTGGAAGGACATCGGGAAACTCCTCCCACAGCTCATCTTGCTTGAGGTGACTGATTCTGATTCGCTCCTGCAGTGCTTTTGCGGAGGTGCTGACAGTTTCGGCGGAACTCCATGCCACCAGAGTTGACAATGTAAGACCTGGGTGTGCTGCTATGTCGCTGGACAACAACAGCTGGAGACCACTTGGAGTGGCCGGGGTAGGGCTGCATTCTGACTTCTTCACCTGGAACCAGCACACGGCGAGTGTGCACGGTCCTGCCTTTGTCGTAGTAATACTTCTGGGAAGCTTTGGACCTATGGAGCAGGTGTCTGACTTTCACTAAGTTGTAGGCCTTTGGGACAAGCAGCTGTTGAGCTGCAGGGAGTTTGTTTCTGGGTCTTCTGCCCATAAGAAGCTGTGCTGGGGACAACTCTACTGTCTCTAGAGGGGTCGTTCTGCAGTCCAGCAATGCTAAATGTCTGTCTGGAGCTTTGTTCCAAAGTCTTTTCACTGTTTGTACTCCACACTCTGCCTCTCCATTTGAGTGAGGTGTGTGAGGGGATGATGTGAGATGTGATATGCCATAGCTTTCACAAAAGTCTCTGAACTCCTCAGATGCATACTGGGGCCCATTGTCTGTTCGTAGGACAGTAGGAATCCCATGACAACAGAACTGTGACTTCAGTATTTCAATGGCAGTACGGCTTCTCTGATCTTTAAGCTCGTCCACTTCAATGTATTTTGAAAAGTAATCCACAAGAAGAATAAAGTGCTTGCCATCCAATTCAAAGATATCCGAGGCCACTAGCTCAAATGTCAGCTCTGGGGTTTCAGTTGGCTTTAGGTGCAATCTTGGTAGTTTGTTTTGGAACTCGGCACATTTGCTGCAATTCTTCACTACCTCCTCTATCTCTGCAGCCATGCCCGGCCAGTAGAGCACTTCACTACGTCCTCTATCTCTGCAGACATGCCCGGCCAGTAGAGCATTTTACTACCTCCTCTTTCTCTGCAGCCATGCCCGGCCAGTAGAGCACTTCACTACCTCCTCTATCTCTGCAGACATGCCCGGCCAGTAGAGCACTTCACTACCTCCTCTTTCTCTGCAGACATGCCCGGCCAGTAGAGCACTTCACTACCTCCTCTTTCTCTGCAGACATGCCCGGCCAGTAGAGCACTTCACTACCTCCTCTATCTCTGCAGACATGCCCGGCCAGTAGAGCACTTCACACGCTCTCTGCTTGCTTTTCACAATCCCTAAATGAGATTGGTGTATGAGTTTTAGCATGTGCTGTCTCATAGTGGGTGGTATTACTATATGCAACCCTTTGTACACTACTCCATCACATATGGTCAGCTGACGTTTTGAGTCCCAATATGGCTGAACCGTATTAGGGGCATCTCTCCTGTGTTTTGGCCAACCGTGGTGAACGATGTGTTGTAAACAGCTTAGTTCTTTTTCTGTGCATTCCTGTAGCTCAGCATACTTCTTTTGGCTTACAGCTACATAGTTCAGCATGGATACACATTCCAAATGCTCCAATTATGGAGTATTGTGTGGTAGTTGTGCCCTGGATAGTGTGTCAGGCAGCTCCATGTCTCTTCCTTTTCTGTACCTGACAGTCAAATCATACCATTGGATGCGCAGGTGCATCCTTTGTATGCGCATGGGTGTGGAAAGCAGTGATTTCTTAAAAATGTCCTCCAGTGGTTTTTGGTCATTATACACGGTGACTGACTTTCCAAAGATGTAGTGATGAAATTTTGTGCATGCGTGGACAATAGAAAGCATCTCCTTTTCTATCTGTGCATAGCTGGTCTCAGCATCAGTCAGAGACCTGGAGGAGAACGCTACAATGTGATTGTCCCGTAAGAGCACAGCACCTAATCCACTGCTACTTGCATCACAGAAAATTTCAACTGGCTCTGATGGGTCGTAGTACTTCAGTACAGGGGGGTGTGAGCACAGTTCTTTGAGCTTTTTCCTGAGCCGGTTGCCATGCAAACTCCACATTGCTTTTCAGTAGCTGGCGCAGCGGTGCATCTTCCTCACTGAGATTTGGTATGAATTTTGACAAATAAGTCACAAACCCCAAAAAACGGCGAACCCCTTCCATGTCAATAGGTTCTGGCATGCCCCTGACTGCTTGGACCTTGGCTGGGTCAGGCTTCAGACCATCTGCAGTCAGTAAATGGCCAATATATGAGAATTGACTCTGCCGAATGTGACACTTATTGAAATTAAGCTTTAAGTTGTAGCTTGTTGCTCTCTCTATGACCTTGTGCAGGATTTCGTCGTGCAGCTTCACAGTGGGGGCCGCAATCAAGATGTCATCCATAATGGCCACTCCTCCCGTGATGCCTTCTAGCATGCTATCCATGATCCGCTGATATATCTCTGGGGCACATTTTATTCCAAACGGTAGCCTCAACCACCTAAACCTACCAATGGGTGTGTTGAAGGTTGTAAGGAATGATGATTCTTCATCTAACTCAATCTGGAGGAATCCCGACTTGGCATCGAGGACTGAGAATATTCGTGCTCCAGGCATAGATGACACGACTTCTTCAATGGTGCGCATGGGGTAATGCTCTCTTTTAATTACCTTATTAAGATCGCTGGGGTCTATGCAAATTCTTAACTTGTCTCCCAGAGAGACCGCCACCATTGAACTGACCAGAACACGGAAGGAGTGTTTATTATCAAAGCTTTCTTGAAGGTTTTTTAACACAGTGTCCAACATCAAGCCGTACGTATAGAGAATGGTGTTGTCTGCTTAGAGGTGGATCACAGAGTCACCTGCAGCAAGAGCAAGATCATTGATACAAACAGAAAATAGAGTCGGCCCGAGAATGGAACACTGAGGCACCCACATAGAGACAGCCAGAGGTCTGGAAAGCTGGTCCTCCAACTTAACATACTGGAATTTATCTGTGAAATCATTTGTGAACCAGGCAAAGCAGTCCTTTGAAAAACCCAGGCTCTTCAGCCTACCAATGAGGATGTTGTGACTGACAGAGTCAAAGGCCTTGGTCAGGTCGATGAAGACTGCTGCACAGTAGTGTCTTTGGTCAATAGCAGCTATGATGTCATCTAGGACCTTGAGTGTGGCTGAGGTGCACCCAAGACCGGCTCGTAAACCAGATTGCATGTCAGTGAGGCTGTGGTGGGATTTGAAATGTTTGATAATTTATTTATTAATAAGGCTTTTGAAGAACTTTGAGAGGCAGGGCAGGATGGAGATCGGTCTGTAGCAGTTTGAGTCTAAATTGTCCTCGCCTATGAATAGGAGGATAACTACAGCAGCTTTCCAATCTTTAGGTATCTCAAATTAATTAAAAAAAAGGTTGATGTAATGATTACCGCAGACAGTTTTAGGAAGGAGGGGTCCAGATTGTCTAGTGTAACAGATTTAAAGGGGTCGAAATTTTGTAGCTCCCTCAGAACATCGGCTGTCTGGACAGAGTAGGGGGAGGCTGCAGACCTGGAGCCGGCAAATATACGACCCAGACAGTTTTAAGCCCCGGACAGTTTTAAGCCCCTGTTGTTCCTGATGCATCCAGTAGGGGGAGGCTGTAATATGAGCCTAACTATATATCAGAACTTGCAGCGTGATACAGACAGGCAATTTTTACTTTCTATCATTACATTAACCATAAGCCTTACCCAAACCCTTACCCTAACCTTAACCACTCAGAAACCTTGCTGTTAAGCCCATCTAAAATATATTAAGAATAACTTCATTATTTACAGTACTGAAATGTTACGTCAGAAATACATTAATTTGGAAACGTGCTGAAAGAAACACAAAATATCAATCTACCCCTACTGGACGCATTAGGAATAACAGGGGCCTAAAACTGTCCAATGGGCCGTAAAACTGTACCCTGGGCCGTATATCTGCCGGCTCCAGGTCTGCAGCCTCCCCATATAGTCTGGACATGGGCAAAGGAGAAAATTGGGGGGCTTCGGCTGGATGCTGCGGAGGGTGAAGGGCTGTTAGTTAGGGTGGGGTTCGCCAGATGGAAAGCATGACCTGCCGTAGCAAAATGCTTATTGAAGTTCTCAACTATGGAGGACTTGTCAGTGGTGACAATATTATCTAGCCTTAGAGCTGTGAGCAGCTGGGCGGAGGTGTTGTTATTCTCCAGGGACTTTAATGTATCCCATAACTTTTTAGAATTTGTGCTGCAGGAAGCAGATTTCTGTTTGAAAAAGCTAGCCTTAGCATTCCTAACTGCCTGTGTGCACTGGTTCCTGGTTTCCTTGAACATTTGCAGTTCGCAGGGATTGTTCAAGTCTAAGGTGGTACGCCACAGAATGTGTTTATGCTGGCTAAGAGCAATGAGTTCTGGAACCATGGGCTATATTTACTCTAAGTTCTAAACTTTTTCAATGGGCTTATTTATAATGGCAAGAAAGGATTTCTTAAAAAATGACCAGGCACTGATCGGATAAGTTTGAGTACCTTTTAGGGTACCTGGTCTAGATCAATATGAAAGGCTTGTTCACAGAAATGTTAAATGTCTATAGCGCTTTTTCAAGGACCCCAAAGCGCTTTACACAGTGAGGGGGAAAGCCTACCTCATCCACCACCAAAGTGTAGCACCCACTTGGGTGATGCACGGCAGCCATTTTGCACCAGAACACTCAACACATCAGCTGGAGAGGTGAGTAACTATATATGCCAATTAGGAAGGAGGGGGATTATTAGGTGGGCATCATTGAAGTGAGGCCTGGTTGGGAATTTGGCCATGACACCGCGGTTAACACCCCTACTCTTACAATAAGTGCCATGGGATTTTTTAAGACCACTGAGAGTCAGGACACCTGTTTAACGTCCAATTCAAAAGACGATACCCTACAGAGGGCAGATGTTCCCATCACTACCCTGGGGCATTGGGAAATTATATTTTTTAGACCAAAGAGATGAGTGCCACCTACTGCCCCCCAACATCACTTCCAGCAGCATTGGTTTCCCATCCAGGGACTAACCAGGCCTAACCCTTCTTAGCTTTAGAAGCAAACCAGCAGTGGAATGCAGGGCACTCTGTTGCTGGCATAAACATAGCCCAGTTTAAGTCGCCTAAAATAAGAACTCAGAAGATAAATGGGGAGTGTCTAGGGCACAACTGGGGGCTGAAGGTGGTCTATAACAGCTGGCTACAGTGAGGGACTTATTTCTAGAAAAGTGGATTTTTAAAAGTCTGCATAAGAGAGCACCTGGGGGTGGGGGTAACATTATTGGCTACTGGGGCCAGGGTTTGGCTCAACATCTCCTGAGGAGCAAAGTAAGAGCAGTATAAGGGTACGGCAAAATGCATTGAGAATAGGACTTTTAGAGCATTGGGCAGAATGAATTTCTGTGCAGAGGATTTTTGAGCAGAGTGAAATCTATTCAGGGCCCTATGGGCAGATAAGGTTATAGTAAAGTGAATGTGCATGGGAGGTAAATCTAGACATTGAGTAACATAGAAATAGGTAGCATCTCTAGAGGAGTTGGTTAAACCAGTTAGGCCAGTAAGGGTCTCTGAGAAAGTGGGGATATACTGAAGTTCTGAGATATACTGAGTATATACAAGCTACAGTGAGTTCCATAATTAATTGGACAGTGACAATTTTCAGTATAATCAGTATAATATTTGTTAATATTTGGTTGCATATCCTTTGTGTTCAATGACTGCTTGAAGTCTGCAATGCATCGACATCTTTTGGACAGATTAGACAAAAATTAAAGAAGAGGAAAGTGTGGAGAAAAAAAATGCCAAAGCATACCACCTCATCCATGAAACATGGTGGAACAGGTGTTATCGATTGGGCCTGTATAGCTGCCAGTGGAATAGCCTCACTTGTCTTCATTGATGATGTGATTGCAGACAGAAGTAGAACAATTAATTTTGAAGTCTACAGAAATAATTTATCTAGTCCGATAAAACCAAATGCTTTGAACCTTACTAGACGGCACTTCATTATACAACATGACAATGACCCTAAACATACTTCTAGACCAACAAGGGATTTCTGAAGGCAAAACAGTGGAAAATCCCTGACTGGATCAATCACTGGATCTGAATGCATTTTACATGCTGAAGAAGGGACTGAGGTCAAAGGGTGTCCGCAAAGCAAGCAAGAACTGAAGAAGGCTACAGTACAGGCCTGGCAGAGCATCTCCATGGAAGATGCATCGCAGACTTCCAGCAGTCATTGCATGCAAAGGATATGCAACCAAATATTAACAACCATTACCTAAAAATGATGTAATAACATAAATATTTTACATTATGTTGAACTGCTCTCTTTTCCCTCAAACAACAAATTTGCAAAAATGTACCACTGGCCTTTCCAATCGCAGTGTTTTTTTGTAAGCAGAATGGGTTGGTGGATGCAAGGAGATATAATCCATACAAATCTCAAAATGTCAAAATTTAACCAACATACAGTGCATCCTATTTAGGCTATAAACTTGTGTATAACAAGCATTTTATACGGCCAATCACATCGTGTATAGAGTCGATGGCTGCTGCTGCTGGCAAACAGCTGTCTTTCTAATTGGCTTTGGCCGCGACTCTGGAAGACTTTTCTTAAAAAAAGGACAAAGAACGGCACTGAAATCATTCTTACAAAAGGAAGATGTGTTCATAGTTTTGCTGACCGGGATACTTCATTGCTCTGGTTGGTTGTAGCGCTGTCTTAGTGCGTGCAGAGGGAATTTGAAAGACAACCATTTATCCCGCCCCTCAGATTGAGCACTGCCAATGGTAAGTTCCCAGACCCAACATCTTGATGTGGGTTTGGCTTGTCAGGCTATCACAGAACTACAATGTTAAGTAAACACCAAGATTTGATTGTCCTCTTAACAGTCAAAGAACCAAGATGTTAAGTAAACACCAAGATTAGATTGCCATCTGAACAGACACAGAACTAAGATGTTAGTCAAAGTCAAAGTTGTTTATTTATCATGTGCATCGAATAACATACATCATCCTATGCAGAGAAATTATGACATTATGACATTATTATTGACATGGCATGGCGATTCTATGCAGTGGGCTTATAAACAAGAATTACAACAATATAAGAATTTTAAAATAATAATGACAATAGTAATAATAATAATAAAAAACGCTATGTACTGAGCAGTGGTCTGGAAAATGTACAACAGTAGAAGTAGTAAATATTATAGATTTGGCATGGAAAATTGCTTTTAAGGTGCATTTGAATTCTGCTACATCAGATGTAGAGAGCATAAAGTGACCAGAGAGTGTTAGTGCTATTTGCGATCAGTGTCTGTGTTCCATGTTGAGCAGCCGAATGGCCTGTGGGAAGAAACTGTTTTTAAGTCTGGTGGTCCGTGCCTTGATGCTCCGGTAACGTCTACCAGACGGCAGTAGTGAGAAAAGATCACGGCCTGGGTGGCTGTGGTCTTTGAGGATGTTCTTTGTTTTCCTAAGGCATCGCTTATGGTAGATGC
>JACXGM010033108.1:0-12398 GCA_016801145.1 Umbra pygmaea | reverse complement strand
AATCGGTCCTTCTCCACAATCTTCCTCAGGGTCCGGTCACCTCTTGTCATTGTGCAGCGTTTTTTGCCACACTTTTTCCTTCCCACAGACTTCCCACTGAGGTGCCTTGATACAGCACTCTGGGAACAGCCTATTTGTTCAGAAATTTCTTTCTGTGTCTTACCCTCTTGCTTGAGGGTGTCAATGATGGCCTTCTGGATGGCAGTCAGGTCGGCAGTCTTACCCATCATTGCGGTTTTGAGTAATGAAACAGGCTGGGAGTTTTTAAAAGCCTCAGGAATCTTTTGCAGGTGTTTAGAGTTAATTAGTTGATTCAGATGATTAGGTTAATAGCTCGTTTAGAGACCGTTTTCATAATATGCTAATTCTTTGAGATAGGAATTTGGGGTTTTCATGAGCTGTATGCCAAAATCATCAGTATTAAAACAAAAAATGACCTGAAATATTTCAGTTGGTGTGCAATGAATCAAAAATATATGAAACTTTAATTTTTATCATTACATTATGGAAAATAATGAACTTTATCACAATATGCTAATTTCTTGAGAAGGACCTGTATAGTAGGCTATCTGGCTATGGCTTTTTACACAATACCATTTAATAAAAACGTGAAACACAATGCCTGCCCATGAAGTAAGATGCTGCCCATTACTCTCTATATTTGACGCTCTAACTAATTTGCATGCTTTTGTGTATTATAGATAGGCTAATTACATAGTATTTTTCTTGGCCACGAATTACGTGGCCTGTGCAAATATGTACATATAGCCTATTATTATACATGTAGGCTAAATATTGCACTTGGATGCATTTAAACACACTAAACTTCGCATGCGAAGCTTCGAAATCAGGTGTCTGATTGATTTTTCCCTCTGTGGAGGCTTTGATCTAGGACTCAGAATTCTCCGCAACGTACTAACAATGACAACGTCATCTATGAACAATGACAGCATTATATGAAATGGACAGTGCAAAAAAGTAGTTTATTCTCAAAATAAAATTTAGACTTTTTATTTTATTTTTCTCCTTGGCAACAATGCGCCACCATACATAGCTATATATGAAGAGTTGGAGCAGGATTCTTTTCAACAATGGGGAGTGCAAGTGAAGAAATACCTGAAAACCTGGACAACTTCAACTTTGATCAAGTATTATTAATTGGTAATATACAACCATTTGTTTAAGCTGGAATACAGTGAGGACTTTATTCGTTGAATCAATCTAGCCGTTGTTTTGGTACTGTCCACCTGGGTCAAGCTCTCCATGGCAACAGAGACAGAAAATGTTTTGATGTTAAGAGTGGGACAAGGAAATGTATTTGCTTTCAAACATCTCCAGCCAAGAAGATGATTACATCTGTTTGTTAGATCAACCAGGATTCGATGCTAACATGGACCAAGGTGTTTTGGAAACATTCTATTCATGATCCTGAAAAACAACTGGACAAACCCATCAGGCCCAGGCAGGGGCGCTGCTAAGGATTTTGGGCCCCATGAAAATAATCTTGACAGGGCCCCCAACACAGCTGAGACAGGGCTTCTCTGGGCCCCCTCTTAGTCATGGGCCCCGAGAATCGTCATCCTTTACCCCCCCTTTACAGCGCCCCTGGGCCCAGGCGGTGTAACACTAACAGGTTATCATTGGATTTCTTTGTGTAGCTAAGTACTTAAGCAGGTAAATCAATAATGAAATTTGTCAGATATTGCTGAGCATGTATAAATGTTAACCAGATAGGTGATTGATCTCTTTGGTGAGTATTAATCATTGAAACTGTCCATATAAAAGTCTTGTAATTAGCTGCCTAGTGGAAGTCAATGATAGCCGATTTAGCATGTCTCATTCATGTATATTGTGTGAATATTCCAGTGACAGATGATGGTTAAATCTGTACAGTACCTACTGAATCAAGATGGGGCATATTATAGATCATATCAGATGATTATTGTGACTCGTTGTCAATATTATTAGTTTGGTGTTTTGAGAGCTAGTATGCCAAGGGCTAAGCTAGTTAGCATCTCTCATTTGTGTAATTGTTTGATTTCAAAATGTATCGATAACAGATTATGGTTAAATTTGAACCTACTGAAGCCAGATAGAGCATATTTCTCTCTGTATATATTGTGATCAGTTGTAAATTATACGAGTTTCATTGTATAATTACTAGCTTAGTAGCTTACACTAAATGCAATGTCAATGAAGTGACTCACTGGGCGCAGGTGCAAAGTGTGCATTGAACTATAA
The DNA here is from genome assembly GCA_016801145.1 of Umbra pygmaea. Taxonomy (NCBI): domain Eukaryota; kingdom Metazoa; phylum Chordata; class Actinopteri; order Esociformes; family Umbridae; genus Umbra; species Umbra pygmaea. The sequence continues at coordinate 10,157 of JACXGM010033108.1, read as the reverse complement.
ACCGAACGGAAACGCAGAAATGTACTCTTGTCTGTTTTCGGAAAATATGGCAGAAAAAGCACTGTATATGACATTAATCACTCTAGGGTAATGTTTTAAATATTATATTGATAAAAGGAACTCCCGCACACCATCTATAGCTAGTAACAAATAATTTTTTAATTGCAACGTTTCGGTCCGCAGACCTTCATCAGGCAGGTATATTATTAAATATTATATTAAAAATGTTTAATTTACTCTGCAATGGTTGTTTAAGCAATATATGGCAGGAACAACAGGTCCCATCCTGGTCAGCACAATACAGACACAGCTTTCTAGCAGACATCAAGGGACAAGCAGGGACAGAAAGCTGCCCCCCTATTCAGTACAGTCACTTGTTAACATTTGGTACAGACAAAAGGGTAGAAGATACAAAAACCCAGATCTTATCAGCTGTTCACTTCCAAGTGATAATTTGGGAGTAGATTGAATATCATAATTAATTAAACAGGTAAGTTGACTATGGACACATTTCTCTGTATAGTAACAATGAGAAGCAATTGGGGTCAACTGTCTTTCTCACAGACAGTAAAACTACGTTTTCACCTTACTGGTTGGAGATTTGTACCTGGGACACTTTAGACATTGATTGGTTGCCTAGCACAACTTACCAACTCTATTGAGCCTAAGACATTTGATTATTCCTCTGTGTTAAAAACTATTTTTCCTTCACTCTCCTTCCAGACTGAGTAGTAACTGGAGAGGATTATAACTGCATATTTTAAAGGAACCTTACTCACTTGTCTCTCCTACCGGTTCTCTTGGAGAACAAACAATTCCACTTCATCTCATTCTTCTGTTCATTTTCACATCCAGTGTTTCTCTCACGCCACTCCACAGATTATACAGAGTCATAGACATGGGAATGGCTCATCAAACTTATTTTCTAGCGCTACTTAGCTGCCAACCACCTCTGAGGGACACATGGGGTGCTCAGGTTCCCACGGCCGTAAGCGCTGAGCTTTCTCAGAGACAACCACGGAACCTGCTGAGGGGACATTTTCAGCTCATGTGAATGTTGAAGATCTGAGATTGTAATGTTACAGTCAGCAGTTTTTTACCTTGTGCTGAGATGAAAGCAAATAGACAAAGCAAATAGATGCATGCCAGACATTTTTAATATCATTAACCGTCACACTTGTGAGACAAGTCTACTTTCAACTTCCCAGGTTGTAAAGTTGTGGGTACTGTACTAAATGGAATTGATAAGCTAGAATGAAGCTAATAGTGTCCTTGAAATATGTTCAAGTATGAATGTAAAACTCTGACTGAAATAGAATTCAATTTGAATAGTAAAAGGATGAGGCAGATATTGGACAGGTGTGTGGTATACATTTTATCCAAAGGTGGGAACTCAAGAGGCCATCCAAAGTTTAAATGCCACTCCTACAACCACACCGAACAGTACATAGAGTTCATGGGACGAGTCCATTATCTTATAACTCAATCAGTGGTGTAGTGCACTTTCACCCAAATGGAAAATAATCATACAAATAAAATACAATTTTTATACAGTTGTGCTCATGACTTTGCATACCCTGGCAGATATTGTGAAATTTCTGCATTGCTTTTGACAATATGACGTAGTTGTTTTGCTCTTTTGTAAACCATACTGATAACAGAAATCACTCAAACGGCCCTGAATAGGAGTTTACATACCCTTGAATGTTTGGCCTTGTTACAGAAACACAAGGTGACACACACAGGTTAAAATGAGATTTCAAGTTTAATTTCACACACCTGTGGCATTTTCTATTGCAAATAATGTCTGTGTATAAATAGTCAATGAGTTTGTTAGCTCTCACATGGATGCACAGAGCAGGCTAGATACTGAGCCATGGGGAGCAGAACATAACTGTCAAAAGACCTGCATAATATGGTACTGGAACAGCATAAATGTGGAAAAGGATATAAAAAGATATCCAAAGCCTTGCAAATGCCAGTCAGTAATGTTCAATAATTTATTAAGAAGTGGAAGATTCTTTGATCACTTGATACCACGCCAAGGTCAGGTAGACCAAGAAAGACTTCAGCCAAAACCACCAGAAGAATTGTTTGGGATACAAAGAAAAACCCACAGGAAACATACAGGCTGCTTTGGAAAAAGACGGTGTGGTTGTTTCAAGGAGCACAATATGACAATACTTGAACAAAAATGAGCTGCATGATCATGTTGGCAGAAAGTAGCCTTTACTATGCCAGTGCCACAAAAACGCTGGGTACAATATGTTTGACAACACCTTGACACGCCTCACAGGTTCTGGTACACTGTAATTTGGAATAACAAGGCCAAAATAGAGCTTTATTTTCCCAACCAAAAGTGCTACAGTCGTATTCAAAAGTTTAGGCACCCCTGACAATTTCCATGATTTTCATTTAAAAATAATTGGGGGTTTGGATCAGCAATTTTATTTTGATCTATCAAATAACTGAAGGACACAGTAATATTTCAGTAGTTTAATGAGGTTTATTGGATGAACAGAAAATGTGCCACTGGCTTGTCACTTCTGGCCTTAACAAGAACTGTGCCAGTGGTCTTCCATTTCCTCATTGTGTTCTTCACAGTGGACACTGACAGCTTAAATCTCTGCGATAGCTTTTTGTAGCCTTCCTCTCTAAACCATAAGGTGGACAATCTTTGTTTTCAGATCATTTGAGAGTTGTTTTGAGGCCCCCATGTTGCCACTCTTCAGAGGAGAGTCAAAGAGAACAACAACTTGCAATTGGCCACCTTAAATACATTTCTCATGATTGTATGCATCTGTCTATGAAGTTCAAGCCTTAATGAGCTCACCAAACCAATTGTGTGTTCCAATTAATCAGTGCAGCTATTCAAATCAACAAAATGACAAGGGTGCCAAAAATTAATGCCCCTGTCTAATTTCATTTTGATGCATACTGCACATTTTCTGTTAATCCAATGAACCTCATTTCACTACCGAAATATTACTTTGTCCTTCAGTTATTTGATAGATCAAAATGAAATTTCTGATCCAAACACCCAATTATTATTCAATGAATATCATAGAAATTGTCAGGGATGCCTAAACCTTTGCATACAACTGTATACTTTTTGTTGTTCTGCAATACGACTAAAATGTATGTGTGGGGGGTCTGTAATCTTTAAAAGTAGCTGTGTAGCTGCACATTCACATACTTGGTTGGTGCATTGGAGTCCCTCGGAGGTGGCAAATTCTCGTTGCTATTCTAACAGAAGAATCTATAGTCGCTAGTTGTTAACAGTGGGTGGTCCACAAAATACAGCATGAGGTGAGTTGGCGATTGGAGGTAGGACGCAAGCCCTATAATAGTTGTGCTGTGCACTCGCCTTAAAATCGTTATTATTAAACAACATTTTACAAGTTTTGGCCCAAGGATGCGTGGAATTACTGGAATACATTTAAAAGATATAAAATGACAAAATGTTATATAAAAAAAAGTTATATTATTAAATTGTCATTGGTCTGTGAGGCTCTCTAAGATATCTGGATTTATGATCTTTCTTAGCAAAGCCCAAGATTTGGATCAGTCACACACTGTCAGTGTCTTGGTAATAATTATTGTTTGTCATTTGAATTTGACTGGAGTTGGGCTCTGAGTAAGGGTCCCTAAAGAATGTCTAACAAAGAGTTCTGGCCTCTGATACTTTTTGTTAGTACATGGCATTTGACAGTATGAAAAAAAAGAAAACATTGCAGACAGCCTTTTAGTTTTCACTAGTGTTGTTTTTATCATGTAAAAGGAAAATCATGTGTTAAATTATTTTCTCCAAAAAGGAAATCCTGACTGGATAACTGGAAGGGTTTACCCTGAGTATAACAGAAGCCCATGTATGGGGCACAGGAACCTTGAGGAGCAAGTTATTTTGCATCTATCTTCCCTGGCTGTCAAACCTGTCTTGTCCCTGTGGTTCAGTGCTGTTTAACGGTTTCTTGGCCTACCGTATTTCACACGCTTGTCTCTCTGACATGGATCATTAACTATAATAGCAGCTTGACTCTTATCTCCCAACCAGAAGCAGTAGCAAGCAAATTTTGACCAAACTGCATAACATTCTAAATATAGTTTTCTGATTGACTGATGGCCCCAATAAATCTATGGCTTTGTTCAGTTGTTTGAAGTTTTTTTAAATTCAGTTCATCTAGTACAATTTGCCAGACAAAAATAGCAGTGCCAAAACCTTATTTCAGTTTTTATTTAAAAAATAACAAAACATATGATAATATGATATATACATTACATATAAAACTGACACATTTTTATTCCACCGTACAATCCCTCAATAAACATTTATACAGATGGTTAAGTTTATGTTAAAAAGGCAATATTTGACCCAAACAACAATATATTATATACAATGAATTTGGAGGGGAAAATGTTGTAAATCATCCACTCTATACTATGAATACAGTGCTGTTTCATTTTCAGCCAAGGAAGACATTTAAGTGAAAGTTTTCCAGAATGCCTTTTACACCTCTGTGCCTTCCCGGGGGTACAGAATTGAGGCAGTGTTCTGGGCTGGGTATAGGTGGGAGTTCAGCTGGGTAAGGACAGAGTCACTGTAGCCTCCAGGGAATAGGGACGGTGAGGAAGGGATTGTAGGCTGCTGTGGTTGAGGCATATGGACGTCCCATTGAGACACTGTAGCATTGGGGGAGTAAGAGCCATATCTCTGGGATGGAGAGGCCTGTTGGGGTGGCTCTGTGGGCAGGCTGGATCTGGTGAGGCTGTCTGAGTCTTCTGTGTTTGGTAGCGTCCCCACTTCAGTCATCTGAGACAGGAAGCTGTTAAAGCAGGGCGCTGAGGCAAACGGCGAGGGGTCTCGGTCGTCGCTCATGTTGTTGGGGTGTTTGGGACTGGACTCTAACGACTCCGAACCTGAGGAACTGCCATCTCCGGGCAGACAGTCTGACTTCCTCTTCCTCTTGCGACGGAAGTTGCCGTTGTCAAACATCTTCTCACAGTTTGGGTCGAGGGTCCAGTAGTTTCCCTTGCCTGTGAGGAGACACAGAAGGAATAGCTTGATTAGGAAATTGCTCTTTTACAATAAAGCAAAAGCTTAAATATTCCTGAAGCACCATAAACTATTATAACCACTTTTAATAAAGGGGTGAGGCCAATATGAAAAGCAAGAAAATGCTCTTACCTGGATCGTCTTCATCTCGGGGCACTTTCTTGAAGCAGTCGTTGAGGGACAGGTTGTGGCGGATGGAGTTTTGCCAGCCTGCTTTGCTCTTGTTGTAGAAGGGAAAGTTATCAGCAACATACTGGTAGATCTGGTTCAGCGTGAGACGCCTGTCCTGGGCCCCATGTATTGCCATGGCAATAAGGGCCGAGTAGGAATACGGGGGCCTTACCAGCTTCATCAGCTCCTCCTGAGAAGGCATGGAGAACCAGCTCAGGTCCCCTATGCTCCCAACAGCTCCACCGGGCCCAAGATAGGACCTCTGCAGCATGTTGTAGTGTTGGGGACCACAGGGTCCACAGACAGGCCCCGTGGGGGCCCCTAAGTAGGGGACACTGTTGTGCTCGGGCCCGTTGAACCACAGGTATGGGTTGGGTGGGCTGGCATAGTCTCCCATGTCGTAGGCAGTGGGGGCGACCTGCTGCAGGCTTGTCAGGCCTGGCTGGCTGTAGAAGCTGTCGCTGTACATGCTGAACTCTGGAGGCTCCTGTGCAAGGCTGGGGTACTGGGTCCCACAGGGTGGGGGGGAGAGGCCCTGCGAAACAAACGACGTCATGCTCACCCACGCAGGGAAGAAAATGTCTCTGGTAAAAGAAAAATACCTCTGGATCTCGCTTGTCCTCAGTATGATCAGTTCCTCTTTTTGCAGCTGAGTGGTATGTTTGCTTTGCCTCTGTTCACAACTATGTTGTGTTCAGTACAGGTGCATCATAACCTGCCACTTGTCTCACCTGGTCAATTTATAGTACTACAGCGACACCCATGTCTGCTCTGATTGGTGGTTTCAGTGACCATGTCACACTTTTTTTGCATTTGAGTGAGTTTGGGCCAGTTTAGGCGTGGAGGATTGCCTTTGAATTGGAGGAAGTAAATTTCCCTCAGTACTCTATTAGTAAATAGTCTGAGCTCTGTGAAATGTTTTGCGACTTTAAATCGACACCGTAAAGTATAATAGGAGCTTGGTGCTACAATTATGAAGCAAGTATACATATAAATATTTAAATTAATTGATGTATGGACAGCTAAATGTCAGGACAATGAAATTGTCAATTAATTGTAAACTCCATCTCTTCTCAGAGACTAATTTCCTGTGCAAGATATTTACAATGTTGATTTACTTATTGAAAACCCAATTTATACTGATCTTTTGGATAATGATTCCATGTCCTCCTGAAAAATGTCATAAACACTTTTACATAATATTTGTTGAAGTGTACATATTTATTCTGAAGCAGTTGTTTCCAATAAAAGTCATTAAGTTGAGTTTTGGCCCTCACAGAAAACCCAACTGAGCAAAGAGTCGTGGAAAAATACCACTGTGACCAAAAGTGAAGAACACCCTTTACTTTGTACAGCCCAGTGAGCAGAATGGTGCTATTGAGAGAGGCTGCAGTAGACAGAGCTGGCACTGGAGAAAAGACAGGCTACATTACCCAGAATATGAAAAGAAAACAGAGCTTCACTTCCGAACCTCGCATGATCAGACCAAAGCCCCAAATTTTTATACAAACTAACAAAGAATTTTAAATCAAATCAATCTAAATGAAAGTGGAATGGAAAATATTTTAACTACTTAGCAGATTTTAAGCACACAGACAATCATAAGATATTTGTGAAATTTAATAAATATGTAACAGCTTAATATCAGGTTTGAAAAACAGGTTATATTTGCCTCAGTTTTCCATAAGATAGAGTAACACATTGTCAGCAGAATAAACAGATGCAGACAAAATGTTGGGGAATGATGTAGAGTCATGCTTTTGTGAAAATTCTCTGAAAGTATGGAACATTAAAATGACAATATCTGTAATCGCTTGTCAGAAAATGTTATAAATGGCACCATGTTTTTTTCTTGAGGTGCATTTCAACATATTGTTATAAAAATTCAATTAGCCAAATTGCTGCCGTTTCTACTTAAAAAAAACTAATTTGTTAGGAGTAGAATGTGTGACCTGCTGCCATGACAACAGAGCAACCAGTGGAGCACAAACACATACTACGTGGTTCCATTTCCATCTCGATGTAGGCTATTTCCCTTTGTCATTCTCAGTTGTAAATGTTTGCAGATATTTAGATCGGTACATATAATGTTCAATATGCCTTTATCCCGTTTGAAGCGGGTGGATGGAGGATTTGGTCTTGATTGACCTAAACGGTTGAACCGTTAGCCAGAGGGTTATCTTTTGAAGAGAGGGTGACCGGGGTGAAAGAGGTCGGCGATTATCCTTCCTGCACGCTTCCTTGCCCTGGAGTACTTCGACGGAGGACTGGTGGCAACCGACGACCCTCAGCACTCACACACCAGACGATTCGTTGCAGTTATTGGCGTGGCTGCATAATTTGGAGTTGGCGCCACGATGGATTAATTTTTTTTCATCCGGGCATGAATGGTTTTAACTGCCTCACCGCAGAAATAGTAGATTATCCCATATTTATTATAGCCGCGGGAAGTAAAGTTGCTGAGTGACTACACTTTTGGTGTTTCTGCCATTTGGCGAGATTATCAAGTAAACTAGTAGAATTCTACAGTAGTAGCCAGAATGTATTAAAAACGTATTCTTATATTTTAACTATCGCGCTAACGAAACAGGTATAAACTACATCTAAAGTTATCAATTTCAGGAACATTTAATCAGTTTCAATCTTTACAGTATTCTTTTCAGTTAACAGAGAGAAGCTATAAACATGACCTTTTCTAGAATAATATCCTTCGCGTTTGTCGCGTTGTCTTTTGGACTGTTTGAGATTGAGCCTAAACTAATTTGTAGGTGTTAACAATGTAAACAAAAGTAGACAACTCTTTATTTCCATTTGCCTAGTAGTCCGGCACCTGCTTATTGTAGGCTACTGAGGGAAACGTGAGCTACAGTGACGCTATTATAAGGCCTACTCCAAACATTAGGGGTCACGAATTGAACGCTAATGATGGCATCATTATCACTTTCAGGACCTACACATACTCCATTAACAAATAATTGTTCCGGTTGATTTCAACAACTGTCGAAAAAGTAACACTTTAGGTCTCATGTTTCAACCTTACATTGTCTTAACCTACAGTCAGACATGGTATCCCTGTATAGTTTTACCTTAAAACTAGGTAAATTAACCAAAGAGCCTTAGTAGGCTACACACTGAGAACCATTCCAATCATTTATTTAACAACATTAACATCTTAAAATATGGCACCTCCCAATTACCAGACGTATGCAGCAGAAAACAACAGTATTTGTTATCCTGTCTGGTCTGGTCTGATCCTGGCATATGTTTACCCCATAACAACCCTTGAATATGTCCAAGTACCTGTAGGCTATGGCATTAAGAGGGTTTATTTTGTCACAGTGGACCCGTTTGATTTTAAATTGTGTATTGACTTTTATTGGATAATGTGAGTTAAACTGTATTTAAAGCAATATACATAGTCGTTAATAACTATTTCAATAATTATTAACCAGATAGTTTGAGTCCTGAATGCTGATTGGCTGATAGAGTCTTGTTATATGAGATCATATACCAAGGATTTGACATCACATTCATATACAATATCTCCTATACATTTCCTATAAATATAAAATATAGAGTATATTTCATTAAATAAAGTTGAAGTTGCAATAACAGGCAATAGGGTATTCTAAACCTACATACTAAGACAAATAAGATTCTGGTTGTGTTACAGACACCAACAATGCACCTATATTTCATATACATTAACATTTGAATATTATACTACAAATACAATTATGAACTGGGTTGTTTAAATCCAGAGTGACTGATTGGCCTGGTATATTTAAACAAAGAGGCATAAATGGGACTTTTTGTGTAATATACCATTGCTTAAGGTGGAGTTCCTGGATACAGCAGTTTGCTGTGCTATATTGGCAATATATTACAAACCCCCAAGATGCCTTGTTGCTTTAATACACCGGTTTCCAATGCAATCAGAGCAGATATGATGTCATATCCGTGCTATACGGTCTCCGTTAAAATGCCTATCAGCCAATTAGCATTCAGAATTCAAACCATTCAAATTATAGTTAAGCAATAAGGCATGAGGGGCTGGTTTTTGCTGTGACACATTGTGATTTCCTAGACACAATACTTTGCCACAGTATATTTGCAGTATCACAACCCCTTGAGATCCTTTATTGCTCTAATAAATCCATTAGTAATGAAAATAGAGCTTTTAAAAGTAATGTGATATCATACCTATGGTAGACGGTTTAATTTTCCATAGCTGTCAGTCAATCAGCATTCAGGATTCAAATCACCTGGTTTATGAGAGACCAAGTTAGAACCCGGCTGCAGCGATACATGACCAAGCCTGATGTATCTTGGAAATTATACTGAAAATATTGCACAATCCAGTGTTCAAGCACTTAGAGATTTACCCTTGAAGATTGACAGATATTATTGCTGCCAAAGGTGTTTCTAATAATTGTAAAGATGCGTAAATTCCCCTCCAGATTATTTGAGTGTTTATTGATGTAAAAAACTGTCTTAATTGTTTTTCCTGTCTGACATAAAAACAAGTTGTGGAGATTTTGGACAAAAAACAATAAGAATTCATAATTTGAATTTGAATAGGTTTGTATTTCACTGTAAGAAAAATCCAGTGATCTTATTGCCAATAATATACTGTATTTATATTTGTTCTGAAGATACTGGAACTGGCTCAACATGCACCGAAGTTTATACCACAAGTTGCAAACTGTGAGTCACTTGTTTTGTTCAATTTAACGTTCAGTCAAACTGTCACTAATGCTTTGATGCCCATCTACCTGCTTTATATAACAAGCCATAGCCAAGTAACATACAGTTAGACTTACTAAAGTAACAAACAGTTAGACTTACTAAAGTAACAAACAGTTAGACTTACTAAAGTAACAAACAGTTAGACTTACTAAAGTAACAAACAGTTAGACTTACTAAAGTAACA
>JACXGM010033107.1:0-12398 GCA_016801145.1 Umbra pygmaea | reverse complement strand
TCCAAATTGGATGTATTTCCGAGGGTGTGGATGTTCTGCCCTGTAATATATATCAGATTTGCTGTTACTTCATGCACTAAGATGTTAATTTCATCTTCACTAAATTTACGCTTGCGCTTTCTTTTTCCTTAGGGAGATCCATGATAGATACATACGGGGCCATTGTTTGCACTTTTAGAGGCGCGCTAATGGAGGGCGGAGTATGCGCTGATTGCGTAATGGGTATCGGGTTTGATAAATACCACGCTAAATGTGGAAGCATAGCGTGCGCAATTACCGAACTCGCATAAACAGACGCAGTGCAAACTGCGCTGGTGTTAGTAAATCAGGCCCTGAGTGTCTTCCTAGATCATAATTCCCCACTTGAACCTGTGACTTCCTCATATAGCCTCGAGACCTAATGTGATGCCCTCGCTGCCTATGCCCCCTGGTGGCCAAATGGAAGAGTTTCACACCCATACAGCTTACCATTAATAAAAAAAACATAACACATAACATGTAATCTGAGGTAAAGGCTAAATAAATAAACTACACTAACAATGCTGTTTGTATACAACACAACATTAAAATAGTCTAATTTGAAACACAATGTCAACATTATAGATATGTCAGATTTCTCAGTGTTATTTATCTTAACATTGTTAAACACACCAGGGAGTGGAGTTGCAACGGGACATCATCCTCTTCTTTTGGGGTTGACACAACCGGGAGCTTATGGGGTGAATGTTTAGGAACACACCACTGATGGTACAAACCCCAGTGTTTTAATAATAGCTTGTGTTAATTGTGAAACAGGTATTCTTTCAGTCACAAGAGAATCTTCACCCAGTCGCCAGAATGCTTTGCTTGCAAGTTGACTTTGCTGTGGTTATAATTTACCATACAGTAACAGCCTTGGTAACATGAAATGGTTTAAAGTAATGGTCTTGGTATTAGAATTAAATTAGAATAAATTCAGGGTATCACAGTACAGTAACTAATTTGTCACAACGACTGTTTACACATCAACTGCGTTTTAAGTGTCTTTTCATCCGCAGACCCGGCACACCGTCAATGTGCTGATGCCTGGATCTACAACCAAGATGGTGACTGTTCAATGTAGAGAGCCGCAGATGATCTACGACCTCATGAAGAAGCATGACATCAGCTGTTCCACCGTGTGGAATCAACGAATCGCCCTGTCCGCAAGGGCTCCCTGTAATACACTGAGTGACCACAACATGGCCCTGGTTTATGTAAACACAATCCCGTACCTTTGGTGAAGAAACCGATGAGCAGTCCCAGTTCTACATAACATGAAATATATTCACGTTCGAAGCAGAGGCCATGTTTTGAAACATAAACCATACACAATTCCTAGTTGCAGCCGCGCCGTGTCTGACCCGTTAACATTGTACACGGCACCATCGGCGTCACCATCGTCATCGCACAGTTTGGGCAGATCCAAGTCAAGAAACCCGGAGATTGAATGCTTACCATTTGCCCTTTACTACGGGGACATAATGTCAACACTAAACGATGTCATCGAGCGAGACGGTCGATTTCTCCCTTCTGTCAGGGTTATGAATGGAAACGGGGCAATGTGTGTTTTGGAGGTTGAGCCTGATAATGACATCGTTCTTTTGGGATCAAATGTATTCTCTGGATCAAATGAGTCAGACGACGAATCAAATGAAGACAATCCCATAGCGTGTTTTTGTTGTTACAGCACTTCTGACGCTTTTCTCGAATGTGGTCACATTTGCTGCTCAAGCTGTATACAAGCACTATCTAGAAATAACGCTATCATTTGCGGGGTTTGCAGGGAAGAGTCAAACGGATACATGTCCATAGACATACCACATGACTTTGATTTTACATGTCACGCATGCTACAAGCGACTGGGTCGCAACATGTAGACATATAACATGTACATGTAACAAAAATAGATGTGGTCTTTGTGATAATGTTATCAAAACACTTCAAAAAGTGTTTACCTCAGTATGATAAAGAGTTATGTTTGTTTTGAGTGACAATGTACTACATTGATTGAACATGATCCATTTACGAGACCATTAATTGTAACTGGAGTTGCAATGAAATGTCACTATTTAACACCTTCAAGGTCAAAGGGGTGTCAGATCTGCATTGGCATACCACAGTTGACTTTTTTTAGCCTCTACAAAGGTCTCACTTTGACCTATAGTTAAGCAGACCCATGGCTACATCATGGATAAATGAAATCCAAGATCCTAAGCCATTTACTTGTATGGTTTAAATAGTTATCACAAAAAAAACCAAGAACATATATATTTTGTTGTTTCTTTTATGTCGAAAAGTGAATAAGGGGTTTATTTCCCCAGGGCCCATCGTGGTCTTGGATCAGTGTACAAAGTTTTGATGGGACATGCCAAGAAGTCAACGTAAAAATGGTGTATCTATTTCTTACTGTATTTCTATATGTTTTTTTAAGCCACCACTCATCCCTGTCTGATCTTCACATTTAAACAAAAAACCACTAAGCTTTAGTTGCTAGCTTTTGACACTCCATATCGTCAGTAGAGCTTAGAGGCTTTTAATTAATCGTCAATATTATGTTACAGGGCTTTTGTCATATATACATATAATCTCTTTAGATTTAATTTTGCTTGTGTTAACTGTACACTTTTAATACGATTTATATTTTCAATGTTCAGTAGAGCTTGAAGGCTTTTAATTAATACCATGCTCATATTATGTTACAGGGCTTTTGTCATATATATATATTATATGTACACACATATAATCTCTTTAGATTTCATTTTGCTTGTGTTAACTGTACACTTTTAATACAATTTGCATTTCACTGTTAAAACAAACAAACAGATTAAAAATACTACACCCAAAATATGTGCTCTTTTTAGTAATGTGGTCACTACGCTTTGAAGAGTGTTTGCTTCAGTCAGAATTATGGAAAGCTGTTTTGACAAAGTACTTTATTGCCATTTTGGTGTACACACAATCCATTTAAAGGAAAGAATATACCTTATATAAACTAATAGAATTACTCAATGACAATAAACCTTTGACAAATCACTTTGTTGCACACATTACATTCATTTAACTATCATGTAATATCAGTTGATTAGTTTCGATGGAATCTACACTATGTGGGGGCCCGTGACATGTACCATCTGTTCTATGTTCAAACCTAGGGGTTTCTGGATAAAACCGTGCCACGTTCGGAAGCTTTGCAAGGTTGTACATGTACGACGTGTCAATGTTGACCGAAAGCAGGTAGTACAATCTCAGGCCTTGTGGTTTGTATACTATGATTGTATACAAACACGCATCCTTGTATTCATACCCATATAGCTCGTGTTCCCCACTTGGAGTCCAAGCTATGAAAAGGGTACATTTAAGCCTTTCTGAGATCAGGTCCATCTGTGCGCAATGACAGGAGCTTTAGGAAATTTCAGGACAGGCCTCAATTTCACCGTCTGTGGCTTGTAGCACACTCAATAGAGTATATACGGGGTTCCGATGTCCTAAGTTGACGATCTTGACAGCCCCAAAGCGCCCGATTAGGCCTGACGCGATGTAAGCCGGTATCGGTTTTCTAACAAGGTCATGTTTTTCCCCAAGTTCAATGTCAAATGTGTGAACGGCACTGTGGCCTTCGCGGTGGTCATCGAATGACGAAACCCAACTATCCGGTTGTACTATCACTTTACTGTGTTTTTCGAGACATTTGACATCCTGTGTGACTTGAGACTCAAAGGTTTTTCACTATTTGTTTAGCTCCTGGCTTCTTAAAGCAGGGCTCGCTGTCAATCACTTTTTTCCGTTTGACAGGGCTTTTGCGAATTCTATTTTCACCGCTCAACTCTATTGGTGTATGCTCTGAACTCAGAGATTCTACGATGGTGCGTATCTGTCTCTCATACTCTTTGAACAACGGGCCCGTATCGGACATAAAGTCCATATCGTCTGGTTCTCCCTGATAGTGGCCGTTTTCCGTGTCCTTATTAACACGAATACACGTTCGTTTAAGCACACGCTTGATCCTTTCAACCGAGGCGTCTTTCCGATCCCCGATTTCATTTAGCACAGTTTCAGGACCAAACTTGTCTATGTCAAAACCAAAGCACTGGCCTAGTGAAAACAATGTGCTCTTACACACGATCAATTCCTTGGTCTTATTATTCAGAGTGTTAATTTCATCAGCGCACATGTTCAAGTCCAGATTGAGTATATTCACTCTATCTTCACTCGTAGCGTTTGTACGCATGAGACACTGGACAAGATCTATCTGCTTGGACAGACTGTCCTTAACAACGCTCATCTCAAGGCGTCCATTCTCCAGCTCTTGCTCGTGCCTAGCATCTGCGGCTCGCATATCACTCTCAAGCATTGACAAATCGCTCGTCAGTTTCTCGTTACCTTGTGTCAGAGTCATGATCCGCTATTCAAGTTCGTCATGTTGCTTTAGGTGGCTCCTCTGAATCATGGATATAGTGTCCTCTGAAACTTTTAGCTGCGCGTGCAATTCTTCCAGTTTCACATTCCACTCAACCCTGTCTTTCTCGTTCACCATTTTAATTCTATATATATCGTTTTTCAAGTCATCCTGCGCGACTCGAGACTCGTCGTTCAACTTCTTTAGTTTCCTGATGTGATCTTGTGCCTCACTGTCATTTGTGTCAATGGTTTCTGGGAGCAATGCTGATGTAATCTGCAATTGGTTCACAATGCCCTGTTTACGGTCCAGCTGATCCCTAGCCTCATCACGCTCACTTCGCAACAGGTCGATTTCTTGTCTAGCGGATGTACACTCGGCTATCATCTTGCAATGCTGGTCACCGCGATACTGGACCATCTGGATGAGAGCTTGTCCTATCTGGCCTAGGACGTGCCATTGCGCCTTGAGGGACTTGTCTATATGGAGCGCCGATGATAGTGGGGCTGTGTCACACGATAATATCTGGACCGCGCTCTGTAGGTCACTGAATCCGGGTTCGTTTGTGTCCTCTGTCAGGCTAGACAGAGCCTCCAGGGCGACCTTCAGGTCACGGGCTGCGTCTCCCCTCAGAATACCGTGAAGGTACTCCAGCGTTTGGTCCGCGCGGCCGACCTATTGTGCGGTTTGTATAAAACGACACTTGCCAAATGTGTCTCGTAGACCGTTCCCCAGTCTACGGATGATGAGGTCGTAGCAGCCCCACAATTCCATAGCCAGATCGAACCCTATGACGTTGCGAGCTTTCGTACTCTCAAATGATTCAAACCACTTAGCCAGGTCGTCGAAACTGCTCTCCAGCGCCTCAACTGCTACTAATGTGGCATCCAGGGAGTCGCTCGGGGGAGCTCCCGTGCGCGGTGCCGCCGGGGAGCCTTCGGGCGCTGCGCTAGATGTTGAGGAGTCCGCCTCGACAGCCGAAGGGAAGAGTTTTGACATGATATCTACGAGCGTGACACGAGAACCAATTCCAGTATCCGAATGAAGTTGAAGATCTGCTGTGTTCGTCATCCGCGTGTTGGGATTCTGCGAGGTAGAGCTCCCAGAACCTGCGCTTGTGGACCGTTTGTTCATCCGTGTCACACGCGAGTATGCCGCGTTGTCTCCGTCGACACATCTTCTGCCACGACCACCAGCCTGGGTACGGCTCCGGTTCGGCCTCTTTCCTTCTGATCTGTCGCTTTTTTCTCCATCTCTCTTCTTCAACCTCTGGCTGGTACCCGCAAACCACGTCCCCTGCGAAAGGATACGTCGTGTGGCGCGCTGTCAATTCACGAGGTGTGTTCAGCATCACCCAGGCCAAGGGCCCTCTGGCTAGAACGCTGATCATTTTCACCTTGTGGCCCCTGGTGTCGGTGTACGTGTTGGAAAAGTGTTAGGCTGTCACCAGACCGTAGCCGTCTCCACGCTGCTCGTACACGGCTCGGAGAACGATATAGCTCGTGCCGGGGATCTCAGAGGAGTCAACGGGAATGCGAAAAATGCCATCGAGGCCGGGCTCCGTGAGAGTTACGGACTTGGGTATTCGTTTCTCTATGTCGAACATTTGTACCCAGGTGTACTCTACGTGACTTATAGCGTCTACGTCGTCGTCGTCAAAACTCACGGTCATATGCCGCGTAGTGCTCCAGTCGCCTCTCTGGCAGGGTTCCATGATCGAACGCGCGGCGCTACAGGGAAGCAGGCGAGCTAGCGAGCTTGTTGTGGAGAGAAAGATAGTGGAGACAGACTTGTGTTTGAAAAACATTTTATTTCAACCGTTACAAGTGACACACACACACACACACACACACACAAGGAATAAACAGTCACACGTCATCAATGATAGCTTTAGAAATCGTGACCGTGTCGTCTTCCAATATACTGCGGCGCGCCCCATTCTCTCCTACTGGAGTCACATCGACTCCTTGTGTCACGTCGCCTCGGATCGAGACGAGCGCAGAGTACTGATCACCCTGACCCGTAGGCTTCGCGACCGGGCCGTTTTCCAATATGATCTGGCACGCCCCGCTGTCTCCTTGTTGCACACAATCCCCTTGTGTCACGTAGTCTTGGTCCGAGGCGAGCGCAGAGCACTAAACAAACTGACCAGTAGACTTCGCGACCGGGTTGTTTTACAATATGATCTGGCACGCCCTGCTGTCTCCTTGTCTCACATAGTCTCCTTGTGTCGCGTCGTCGCCTTGGACCGAGACAGACACGGAGCACTGATCATCCTGACTCGAACAACAGTCACTGTCCTCATCGTATTCACAGGCACCGTCTGAGTAATCCTCGAGATCGTTACACTCCATGGTCCCGATTTCTATGCAGCAGCTGCGAGTGGTATTACACTCGAAAGCGTCCAGATACTCGCTCGCGTCCTCTACGTCCGCGATGTTATCGTTGGCCTCTGTCAAAGCGTTATCAAACGTCAAGGGTTCCCCGGCTGCCGCTGCGAGAGTCTGGGTTTGACGCGAGGCCAGGGTCTCAATTCGCGTTTGTTCGCGGACTCCGCTCCGGTGACACCTTTGTACACGCTCATAATGTCTCGAATAGTTTTTTCTGCCCAGCCGGTATACGATGTTCATGTACAGGGAGAGGTTATTGTTACCGCCGGCCGAGCCTCGCCGAGTACCTCGGAGTCTCCGCAACTCAGTGTCAAAGTGTTTAGCTCCGTAATGTGCGCAGAGGATATCTTTCAACCTGGCGAATGGTATAGCGTGTACAGCTCTAAACAGTTCAACGTCTGACCGGGTCAGAAAGTCTGATGTGGTTTCGGCCATAACGTTCACCGGAGTGTCTCTCCCCGTGAGCTCGAGAGTGGCTAATCGAAGCGGCTCAGTGGCCTTTGGACGTGCACGCCACACAGCGCGAGTGGAGCGTTTCCATGTCTACTAGTACTTCGGAAAAAATAGGCTGCTTGCATTCCATACAAGAGGTGTACATCTGTTTCATTTCGGTAAACGTGCAGGTGTTGACGGACGCAGTGCTGAGCGGAACGTTAATCAATGGTGCAGCGCAGCACGAAGACCCGAATTTCATCTGATCAAAGTCAAATTCAACGTCGATATTCCTCGGATTTCCTTTCACCTCGGATGAGTGGAAGGTCTGATTCTTCAGACACCTCAATCACCTCAGGTCTCCCACGTTGCGAGGAGGCCGGGCGCTGGGTTGCCCGGGCACGAGAAGTATCTGCTTGTGGTTATGGTCCACCCAGTTGATGTGACAGTTGAGCACGGCGTACAGTAGCATTAGACACTCTGGGTTTAGTTTGCTCAGCTTCTGAAATTGCTCACCGTGGCCAAGGTCGACTGCTGGGCGCAGTTCGGGCATACACGCCGCGGCCATCTCCAGCGGTTGATTCGTGGTGTACGCGACAGCCAGCTTGTAGTAACAACTCAGGCCCCATTCGGAATTGAGAGTGAGCATGGGATACCCGACGCTTTTCACCACCTGGAAGGCTTTTATGAGCTTTGCGTAGTACGACTTCCTCGGTGCCGAAAAACGTAATTTCGACCATTGTACGGAATCCCGCACGTGTCTAGTGCGTTTGACGACCCGCGAGTCGAGCGTCTCCTCGTCCCGCCTGCTCTCACACACAGAAGACCCACGGGGTCCAGGTTTCAATTTATCGTAGACCTATTTGACACTTTGCGTCCTCGACACTATCGCCGCAGTGAGTTTCGGGTTCTCGTAGACCTCTTTGGCACGTCGCTTTCTTGACAATACTAGCGCCCCAGAGACGAGACTACGAGATGTTATCGGGACAGAGGCCTCGTGTAGGCCGTGAGAAGGCTCCGCCTCTGCTACTCCAAGGTCAGCCGTACAGGGCCGTTCCAGCTGTGCGTGCATTACTGTGCTCTGCTTGGATTTCGGGTGTACATTCGAATGATTGAGCTCCGTTTGGACATCCGGTCCCTTGGCTAGGAACTCGAAAGCCTTGGCTCTAATTGCCAACAACTTCTCAGTTGACTCCTCCTCGTTTAAAGCCAGAGATTCCTTTTGGTACGTATAAAAGTCAGCCAGGAGAGCCAGTCTGAGCATCACTTTGTGTCCTGGCATCTGAGTCAACTCGTGCTTACTTGGCAGTGTAGCACTCGCGCCTTGCGATTCGATTAGAGACAAGGAGAGGTCGTCCCACAGATCCAAACAGAATTTGTAAGCGTCGCCGCAGCTTTCTGAAATATTTGTCTTAGAAGTCAACATCTTCACTAGGTTCGTCTGCATTCACGTCGTGGTCCTGCTATCTCTCTGTCTAGAATGGCAAACTGCGTTAAGACACTCAAGGTAAGCCTGCAACAGGAGGGTTTTTGCATAGCGACGGGACCGCATGACTCCGGAATTGTCTACCCGTGCCCCGCGAACCCATTCGCTCCGGTGCTTCTCAAGTCCCCGGTGGTGTTGCATCTCCACTGCCCGAACCTCTTTCCGACGAGGTTCTAAAAGTGCACGCGGAACACTTGGGCCACTTCTTGGCTTTGTAGAGCGTGCCTCGGGTAAACCACGAGTTCTAACGGACACTGTTTCTGGGCCTGTGTAAGCTGTTCACCCGAGAGAAGGTCCTCTCGCTGTACCAGATGACCCTGACTGACGATGCTCTGCAACGAGCTATCCGTGATGTATCGTCCGAAGACTGTGGGGGTGACTCACCACACCCAAAGGTCTTTGTCAAATTTCACAAGACCGCGTCTTTACTGCGCGAGCTGCTGGAGCTGTTTGACATGGATGAACTTTGCGATAATGACATAATGCACGTCCCTGGCTAGGAGCCTCCTCACATGCTATTTCTGTACCTGATTCAGCTGCTGGCTATATTTGCGAGCACATGCATGGAGGAGAAGGACCTCGCTACCATCATGAGCGTCGCGTCGGCTCCCTTCCTGGAGGTTAATTTTTGTGAACCCTTGTGTGCCGCAACCCTGCTGAAGCCCATGTTCATTCCGTACTTTGATCGGCACGTGGTCAAGAAACCCAGAAAAGGTCAGAGTTGCAGCGTCGAGCAGGTGGACCCTGAGGCGAGATTGGAATACTACAGGATGTTCACGGGGTACGAACTGAACTCTAAGGGGGCCGACGTGTCCGAGGGCATGGACGCGTACATACTCTGGACCGAACATAGTCTACTACAACGCCTGTAGCAGTGTTACAGGATTGTAGAAAATAAGAGCAAAAAGCTTTGGTTCGTAGCTCCCCAGATGGGTGACAGAATGCTCATGGTTAAGGATTCTGGTCTCAAACTGATGGGAGGACAGACAGACGAGAAGGCCCTGAAGATCTGCTCGTACTTGATGTCCAACAACATAATGGCTTACATGCAGTACGTGGTATTCAGCGCGATCTCAAACATGCTGCCCTGTCACGCGAACAGTGAATTCAATGAAGCCGTAATGACCGAAATCAACGGTTCTATGACCACGTTCTCAGATGTGGTTCGTCGCCAGAGTGTGAACCTGATGATAGATCTGAGTAAAATTACGGCCAGCTGCTTGCACATCGCCGGGGTAGGGTTTGCTGGGCAGGACAAAGGTACCTTTCTCAAATTTGGAAGAGTTTACAAGGGCCCGGAAGATAAGAAACCCAAGGCCTCTCCCGGTCAGACGGTTTTCGGGACCCACGCGTCAGTGACTCTGGGGATAGCGACCACCACCATGATGAAGACTATGCTGGATATTGCACTGAAACAAGATTCCAAGCGCAGTGGTAGTTTACACAGTGTACTGTCTATCGCTTACAAGCCCATGGGGCTTAACGATACGGTGACTGACCTGTTCCTTTACGCCCGCTACCACCACCGGTATAACAAAGGCGAATTCACAGAGGTGGCCTGTGTTAAAGCCAAGAGTGACTCTAAGTACTCCAGCATGTACAACGGTGAAACAATGACCCGTGACAGCAAGTATGAACTAACCGCGTCCCAAGGAGCCTTGCCCATGTGCACGCTCACCCTGGCCATGACCGTAAGGCAGGTGGTTATGATGATCACCGGGTTACTGTGCACCGAGTTGGCTTGTGTACTCTACGCTCCCAAGGTACCCGAAGCTACCCTGTGTAAACATGTCATCTCGCTGTCTATGACTGCCAAATTCCTAATCGGAAAGGAAAAGAAGGGCCTCAACATTTTTACGGTACCCTACGGAAGTGTGATGAAGCTACAGGGGCCGGTCTTCACCAAACCAGGTATGCAAAGTCTCAACTTCGATGACCTGGACTCTGTAGAATGGTTGCGAGCAGACAACGGTCGTCTCCCCGGTTACTTGCGGAGTGCGCTGAATGTGATTGGGGACACGAAAGAAGTGGTCACGCAGATCATGCAGCAAGAGGATGGCCATTGCTACAACTGGGTGGTGTTCAAGAACGAGAATGGCATCCGGATACCATTCACCACTTTGTTTGCTCAAATTGAGTGCATGATCCACGCGCCCATGATGGTGATGTCGAGCTTGAAGGTATTCGCAAATATGACTGGCGTCTATGGCAGTGTCAAGCTGTGTATGCGGGGCCATCGTTACCATGTGATGGTTTTCAGCAACGGGTGCATCGACACCAAGCTGTACAGTTACCAAGGAGGTGATCAATTCAGCTCTATCCCCAGTGAGAGCAAGACCGTGATTGATGACGTGGTCGCCAGAATCAAGAGAGAAGTGTCCTTGGTGTTGCCCAGGATAGACGTGAATCGTAACAAGATGATGACCCCGGATCTGAACGAAGCAGAGTTTGACTTACTAGTGGCCACAGTCAAAAGTAACAACATCGAGGTGACTGGAGAAGAGCAATCATTCAAGTCTTCTTCAGATGCTCGCAGTACACTGTTCTCTAGGAGGATGGGACAAGAGCAATCGTTCAAGTCTTCTTTAGATGCTGGTTCTGCATCGTACGAGGAACTGTTTGATCGTAGCCCAGAGAAGAAGAAGGCCAAGGTTGATAATGAACTGACAGTAATCGAATCCGACGGGGACGCCTATGAGTCTGACTGAAGTTTATATGTTTATGCTGCACACATACAGAGTGATATTTCTTTGCCCTCTGTAGCAACACAGTATGTACTGTACTATCACTGTGTTTTATGTACGAAATAAAAAAACAGGAGAGTGTCAGACACAGTTGTACACTTTCTTTATTCCACACACACACATATATATATACACACATACATACAATTGCCCAGCGTGTGTTTGGCCACTGTGTTTGAAGCACGCTTAGGTGCACTAAGAGTTCATCTACCCTATAGATGTTATACTACCATCGTGTGGTTTGCGTGTGACATAAAAATGGCAGCCATAATAAAATGTCAGACATATACAATGAATAATTGTACACTTTTTTAACACACACACACACACAGCTCATAGCGTGTCATTCACAAAAAGGAGAACCCAATCTCACAGGTTAGGAATGTATGAAATGAAGCATGTTTAGGTGTAACAGTTCAACTGTAACCATCATGCGCCTGTAAGCACAGCCGAGCGTGTAAAAGTCCTCTCTCACTGTGAAAATGAATAGATTCTCCATGCTGCCGATTGTACTCCCCATGTTTCCCTTGTACACTCTCGGCACCCTCTGGTAGTCTGACTCTCCACAGTGAGCGAGCTCTAGCTCCCCGTGTTCCACTCGCGCACTGATGAGCGGATTGAGCATCCCGCTGACCGAGATGAGTCTCAGAGAGTTGGAGTTGGAGTTGTCCTCGGGACAGGTGATCTTGGTAAACTTGCAACTGAGAGGCTCGCCCTTGTCGCGTGAGAGCCTGGTCATGTTGGGCGGGTCAAAGGAGCACATTCCGTACACGTTCATGAAATCGTACGACGTTGAGCTCGTGCTCAGTTTTTCCACGTGCTCTCTCACCAGGCCCTTTATGTCAGAGAGCGCTCTGTTTCTCAGTTCACAGTATACTCGTCTGTACTCCGCGTCGATAGTGTCGCTAGGTTGCTCTAGTGACGACACG
>JACXGM010033106.1:0-12399 GCA_016801145.1 Umbra pygmaea | reverse complement strand
TTCCATCACTTTATAACATCCTGGCTGTAGATAAAGCAGGATATTAATTATAGGCTATTTAATTTAGGGCATTTACGTATGCCTAGCAGTAATTTTCTATGGCTTAATAACGATTGAAATTCCATTGAAATCACGTTGATCCTTAGTTTAGTTGAAATTTTTACATTGTTTCAATATTCCGGGTAATTGAAATACCATTGAAATTCCGTTGATCTATGGACAGGATTTCAACGTTGTTTCAATATTAAAACAGGATGCAAAATGATGTTGAATCAACATCAGATTTCGATGTTGATTCAATTACTTAATGTTGACAACGGAATGTTGATTTAACATAGTTTCAATGACTGTTTGCTATCTGGGAACCTCAACTCAGTTGTAAGAGCATTCTAATATATCCTACTTTGTGCAAAAATCCACAAATGAACGTCTAGCCATGGCAGGGTTAGATCCGTTCCTTGTTTCGGTTTTCTCTCTGACATTTAAACATCACCTCATCTTCTCCCTCCCCTGATTTTTCCTCTTCCCAATTGCCACGAACCCTGCCTTGTCGGCAGCTCAACAACCCCTTGGACAGATTTGTGGGATGGCAAGGGGTGAGCACATGGTTCATCCAACTGCATGTCACTCAGCCACTGATTCTTTTCGCACTGTTCATCCAACACAGAAGCCTTTAGTCAGATCATGCACAAGATGATTACATTCACCAACTATACTTCCGCGATTTAACTTACAGTTGCCTGATCTGCACACATGGAGTTGCTGGAGAGCGACATGGCAGAATAGATAGTCTGATTTTTTTTAACCCAAATCCTGGGCAGCCATATGCCAATTTGTGCTGTCATGTGCCGGAGGTCCTTGGAAAGTCAGAGAACTCATGGTCAGGCTCGAACTACTGACCATCGTGACGTAGACTGTCCTGCAATGCAGCGACTCAGTCCTCAATGCCACACAAACCTGAAACATTACCTCATCTTCATCCAATAGATCATTTTGTCTCTGTTTCTACAGTACACAACTGGTAATCATTCCCCTCATTATTTCCCTATATATCTCCCTCTGGTTTGTGTTGTCATTGTCGGTCAATGTTTGATGTTATGTGTGTGTGTCACACTGTTGGTGGTATGTTCAGGTGAAGGAAGGGAGACCGATGACATAGGTTGTGTTCTTGTTATTTATTTAGAGAACACTAAAAAATAATAAACCTAGACTGATGCTGGGTCAACTAGGTAAGGGTGAATGATACTCAAAACAAACAATCTGCAAGTCTATCTGCTATGAACACGCAGTCCCTTAACGCGGACCAGACGGTATGAGCTACAAACATAGTTTACATACAAAGCACTTCTTCTTACGAAGACTCAAATTTACACATATATGAAAATATTACATTGTTTGTTAAAAGGGTTACCTTTGTATAACGAGCACTCGTATATACTTAACGCAGTATACTGGCGGCAGTGTTCAATAACAGTTCTTGCAGAATAACACAAATTCCAAACAAAAACAAGAGTAGGATACTCAAAATGAAAGAGAGTCAGATAACGAATTGGCATCAGGTGATTACAATTAGGCTAATCTACATAGGTCAGCCTTACCCAGTTTTGAGAAAAAGTACATACTGTAGCTCCCAGTATAGGTGGTGCCAACATCATGTACATAACAAGTCAACATAAGTCTTCCAGTTATTCAATTAGCCCATGTCCCATACATATACACAAACCGATGCAACCATAACTCAAACACTTCAGTACCTAGTACTGGAAAAACACTCATAAATAATACAGTCCCAACATAAAGGGCACTTTACACAGTCATGACATCCCTACCCTGGGACATCATTACAGTGTGTTTGTGCAACTGAGAATGTACAGTATGTATTATTTGTTTTACGACTCCTCACATTCTTTGGATTTTACAGTGTTTGTATCATTAAACTTAAATTTTGAATCTTCATTCTTGTCTCTGACTACCCCCTGCAACCCGACATTACAGAATGACCAATCCAAAAAGGAGGCAGTGAAGGAGGACTACTCAGCTGTGCAAGGGTAGAGCCGTTTATAATACGGTATGGGAAGAAGATTGCGAGAGTGATGAACTGGAGAACATCATTAAGTTTCCTTGTATGCCTTCAGTCATCCATGGGCTGAGATTCCTACCCCTGCCCCCAGCTAGGTTACAGCCCCATTGGTTTTCAATACCATATTTTTGGGGGTTGCTATGGGGCTCAAAGCCAGGTGGAGAGATACCCACAGGAGGACCTGGAGCATTTAACTGGTGTGTGGACTGGGAATCCCTGGAAGGAATTGCTTTTGGGGACCCAAAATTGTCCCAGTCCTGTCTGTTTCTGGCTCTATGTGTACCCGTCCTGCCACTTGTAAAAGTTCAGTAGGCATCTCTCCAGTTTCCACTAGCCAAGCAGTCTAGCCATCTATTATCTACCGAGTTTCCATTTTGATAGTCAGGTAGCATAGTCAGCTAACGTCTACCAAGTTAACACTTCCGCTAGCCAGGCAACCTAGCCACCTAGCAGCTCCCCAGGATCCAGTCCCTTTAGCCAGGTGGTTTAGCCAGCTAGCATATCACCAGGCTTCAATTCTGCTAGCCAGGTAGCCTAGCCGGATAGTGGTTCCTCAGTTTCCAGTCCCAATAGCCAGGAAGTCTATCCAGCTATTGGTTCCCCAGGTTCCAGTTCAACTAGCGTGAGTGCAAACCCAGCTAGAGTTACTCCTGGAGTTGCAGCTGCAGACCAGCCTTCAGACCTGCTACAAACACTGCTGTCCCAAACTTGGCTGTCCAATTCAGCTCTACACCAGTGCCAGGAGCACCTCCTGTGCTGGCAGCAGGGGCTCTGCCTCACAAATCAGTGCCAGATGCCCTGCCTCCTTTTCCATTGCTGGTGGCTCTGCTCCCCACGCAAGTACAGAAGCCCGAGCCTCAGATGTCCACCCTGGCTCCAGAGGCTCCACCTCCTTTGGCAGTGCTGGTGATTTAGCCTCAAGCACCAGCACCAGAGGTTATGCCTCCTATGCTGGTACAAGGGGCTTTGCCTCGAATGCCAGCACCTGAGACTCCACCCACCAGCCTTTGCCAGATGCTCTGCACCTGACACCAGCACAAGAGGCTACACTTCTCAAATTGCCGGTGGCTTCGCCTCCCATGCTAGTGCCGTAGTTCATTTTGTCCCTGTCTACAATCAACAGCTGGTAATCATTCCCCTCATTAGTTTCCTTTATATATCCCTCTGGTTTGAGTTCACATTGTAGGTCATTGTTTGATGTTACATGTGTTTGTGCAGCTGAGAATGTATTGTTTTTTGCTTTTTGAGTTCTTACAGTATTTTGATTCACAGTGTTTATATCATTAAACTTAAATTTTGAACCTTCGCTTGGCTCTGAATACTCCCTTCAACTTGACGGTACACCCCCCATGTTTTGTGCATTTGGAGATGTTTTGAGTGTAATCAGACTTCAATAGTGTAGTTGTTTGGTAGGCCATTGTGGCCGTGGATTGTGGATGGGCAGTTACAAAAATTACTCTTACCCTGGTGACTGCAAGAGATGTTATTCATTTTAAGTTATTTTATTACATAGCTGACTCTCACTAAGTTCTCTCTAACACAAACAAATGCAAAACATCTGCCCTTATACTTCTTCTTTACCACTTAGTTTTGTTCAATCCATAGTGTCATTTTCACCTCTATGATTTTAGGTAAATAATGGTAGAATTGGGGGTAAACTTGTACCCAGATGTTTCCACTGAATTTGCGGAGGTTCTAGTGGTCTTGGGCTAACGCCTGAAATTGGTGATGCCAATCAATCTGTTATGAACCCTGCAGCCTGTTTCTTAGTTTTTTTGTTCATTGTTGCCTATTCTAGGAGGAGTGGATTGTGCCACACATTGCTCTACCTGCCAGCTAATTCACCTCACTTGTTGTTCCCGATCACCAGTCACCCGTATTTAAGGAAAGACCTGACATCCACTCACCGCTGGATTGTTAAGTCACACTAGTATGTGCTACCCATGAATCAAGCCTCAGAATTTTTGCCTGTTCCGTCTGCCTTCGTTTTTCTCAGCTATTGTTTTGCTGGTCAGGAATTCATTTTTTGCATCTGTTTAGAAACCCCTCACCTTTTCACTCACCTGGAATCCTGTAACTACTCACCTTCATCTTCCTGCACCTGTGCACCGGAAAATCTACCATCACCACCGACCACTCTTCCATCTGCCATCTACCTGGAGACACATTCCCTCATACTCCTATCTCTTTTCATCTACTACAACGAATAATACACACAATCAATACTTATTTTGTCTGGTCTGCTTTCGGGTAATCTCCTCAGAATCCTGAGAGTATGATACAGCCACAACGGATCCAGTGGATTTGGACGACATCCGCCATGCTGTGTCACGCCAGGAAGCCATTTTGGGACAGCAAAATGATAGGAGATGATAGCAAATTCACAAGGTTTTTTAGTCAGAGTTTCTACCATCCAGGACCGGCTTGGCTCCTCTGCTGCCGTAAATCCCAGCTCTGATCGAAAACCCTGGGTTTCTACCCCTGGAAGGTATGACGGGAAACTTGGGCAAAGTAGTTTGTTCCTGTTACAGTGTTTTCTTGTTTTCAAACAGCAGCCTTGTACCTACATCATCAACAGAGCCAGGATAGCTTACCTGATTGGGCTGCTTTGGGATAATGCCTTCAAATGGGCTGCTACAATATGGGATAAACAGGATTCGATCACCTCCACCTACCAGGCTATACCGGTGAGATGAAAAAACGATTTGACCATCCCGTCTGAGGTAAGGATGCATCCAAACAATTGTTTTCACTTCGTAAGGGAACACATTGTGGCACAGTATGCTATTACTTTTCACACATTAGCCGTGTAGAGTGATTGGATTAAGGAATCATTAGAAGCAGTGTTTGCTAACAAACTGAGTGAGTAGATGAAGGATGAGTTACTGTTGTTGAACCCAGTACTGTAGATAATTTGATCTCTTTGGGTATACATGTGGACAATAGGTGTCAGAAACAAGGAGGCGTCGGATTGCCACAGCAAATCAAAGCAAAAGAACCTGTAAATGAAACAAGTGGTGTTCCACAACCAAAATCCAGAGAGGTTGGTAAAATCATGAACACCTCCCATCCTGAACCCATGAGGTTTTTTGCATGGATCCTAACTGCAAGGAGTGCCAGCCTTGGAGAGACAGCAACAGCTGCCTGTATTGTGGTAACCCTGGTCATTATTTGGCATCCTGCCCAAACAGGCCGGTAAACCGATAGGCTCATTACACGTGGGTGGTATTCTAGTGAGCTACACTACTGACACCTCTTTCAGTCGTACTAGAAAATTATGCCATGCCACTCTGTCCATTAAAGCACAATATCTAGAATTTCAGGCCTTGATTGATTCCGGTGCTGATGACAGTTTTATTGATGCCAACTTAGTTCAACAGCTGGGGCTCTCCACACAACATTTGGAACAGCATCATGTTCCTTTTATTTTAACCCACACCTTGTTGGTCAGACAACCCCACCATCAACTATAATTACTGGTCAGGTGACCAACTGTCATGAAAACTGTCTAACATCAGCCACCGGATATGACCCTGGTGGCAGCTGAGTATCATGACATCAGTGAGGTATTCAACAAACAGCAGGCCCTTTCTCTTCCCCCACATCGACCCTATGACTGCGCGATCAACTTGATTCATCTTCCTCCACATCGACCCTATGACTGCGTGATCAAGTTGATTCATCTTCCTCCACATCGACCCTATGACTGCGCGATCAAGTTGATTCCTGCTGCCACCTATCCCGTGGCTCGCCTGTACAGCATTTCTAAATCAGAACAGGAGGCTATGGAGGCGTACATTAAGGGATCACTGGAAACAGGTCTCATCCAACATTCATCCTCACCTTTCACAGCTGGTTTCTTCTTTGTGGGTAAGAAAGACGGAACCCTCAGACCATGCATTGATTACTGTGGGCTCAATGACATTACAGTAAAGAATAAGTACCCCCTACCATTGATGAACACTGCATTCCACTTACTTCAGGGGTCTTCTATTTTAACTAAACTTGATTTCCGCAATGTATGTCAGAATCAGGGAGGGGGATGAGTGGTTCGTGAGTTTCAACATGCCCATGGGACATTTTAATATTTGGTGACGCCATTCAGTTTGACAAATGCCCCTGCTGTTTTTAGGTGTTTAGTAAATGAAGTATTGAGGGAAATGATTGGTCATTTTGTTTTGTGTATTTGGATGACATTTAGATTTTCTCCAAGGATCCCTTTGAACACACACAAGATGTTCGACAAGTACTCCACAGGTTGTTAGAGAATCGGCTGTTTGTTAAAGCTGAGAAATGTGAGGTTAACGTGCTCACCACGTTGTTCCTGGGGTACATCATTACTGAGGAGCAGGTACGGATGGACCCATCAAAGGTAAAGGCAGTGTTGGAATGGCCAAGACCAGGCGCCCGAAAACAGTTGCAGAGGTTTTTGGGGTTTGCTAACTACAGCCTTGATGCTTCACACTTTACCTCTCACCTCCTGTAACAGACCGTTTATGTGGACCCCAAAGGCAGACTGAGCATTCCAGAACCTCAAAGGGGAGGTTCACTTTGCCACCCATTCTCACCCAGCCTGATCCTGCCAGACAGTTCGTGGTCGAAGTGGATGCCTCCAACATAGGGGTAGAAGTGATCCTCTCTCAACGTTTGCTGTTCGATGGATCACCCCTGTGCCTTTCTGTCTCGCCGTCTCTCCCCAACAGAAGTCAACTACGACGTGTGCAACAGGGAGCTGCTTGCTGTTGTGGTTGCCTTGGAGGAGTGGCGCCATTGGCTGGAGGGGTGGAGCTGCCCTTTGTGGTGTCAAGCCAGGTGTGCTCTGGTTTCTGGTTGCTTTTACTTTTCCCACACCTACAGACCCGGTTCCCGAACATCAAGCTGGATGCTGTGTCACGCATGTACAGGGAGGAGAAGGATGAAACCCTACCTGACACCGTATTACCAAAGAACATGGTCATTGGAGCTGTGAGATGAAAGGTTGAGGAAAAGGTTAAGACTGCTCTACAGCGTACTCCAGGTCCAGTTAATGACCCGCCGGGTTGTGTTTTCTTTTTTTTTTTTTACAGTGGGCACATGCGTCTAACCTGACATGTCACCCTGGCATTGCCCAAACCACAGCCTTTCTTAGAAGATGGTTCTGCAGGCCCACCATTAGGGAGGACACAGAGAAATATGTGTCAGCCTGTCCTACCTGTGCCCAGAACAAGAGGACCAACCAGGCCAGTACAGGTCTTCTTCGGCCCCTGCCCATACCTCGTCCCCCCTGGTCCCATCTGTCTCTGGACTTTGTTACCGGTCTACCACCATCAGAGGGCAACACAGTAATACTAACCATGGTAGACAGCTTCAGTAAGTTTGCATATTTCCTTCCACTACCTAAGCTGCCTTCGGGCAAGGAGACAGATGCCCTTCTGGTCAAGGAGGTGTTATGGGTCCACGATCTGCCCAGCGACATTGTTTCCACTAGGGTCCCCAATTCAACTCAGCAGTGTGGAGGGATTTCTGCCTGGCAATTGGTGCGACTGTCAGTATGTCTTCTGGATTTCACCCTCAGACTAACGGTCAGGCTGAAAGGGCAAACCAGAAGATGGAGACCACACTGCGGTGCCTGGCCTCTTCCGAGCCTACGTCATGGGCATCACAGCTATCCTGGGTGGAGTATGCCCACAACACCCTTCCTACCTCAGCTACAGGTATGTCACCTTTTCAATGCATTTACGGATACCAGCCTTCCCTGTTTCCATCAAAGGAGAGGGATCTGTCAGTGCCAGCTGTCCATACCCACATACCCACATACCCATACCCTAGGATACCCATACCCATACTCACCATCTCCTGCACCTGCCAACCGGACCATCTACAATCACCCCCGACCACTCTCCCATCTGCCATCTACCTGGAGACACATTCCCTCAGCAATATATTCCAACCATTTCTCTTGTATCCTACAACCAATAAAACACACAATTTATACTCACGTTGTCTGGTCTTCTTTTGAGTCCTCTCCTCAGAACACTGACACAATCTTTGAATGTGAAATACACCTTCCCCAATATGAGAGGAAAGTGTTCCAGGCTCAAATGAGGTGTGCACAGTAGACCCTGGGGATGAGGTTAGAATTCAGATTACTTTGAGGTTTAGATGTTATGGATTAAGGTTAGGGTTAGACATTAGAGCTATCTTAAATGTTAGCACTAATGCTAAGTCATGTTAGGGGTAAGAGTTAGAAAACATCGGTCTTCTGGTCCCCATGTATAGACAAATGTGTGTGTGTCTGCATGGGCTTGTGTGTTTTTTAGGGAGAGAGTATTGTTTGTGCACGGGTTCGTTGCTGTGGCCCTTTGAAGGGCTGAGGCTGAGCTGCCTGTGATAATTAGAGAGCAATGACCTTCTCATTAGAGCCAGGAGGCTGATGATTATCCCCGCTTCTCTCTTTATAGATGCCCACCCGCCACACAGACAATCTTGGAATATCAAAGCAATTCTCTAAGATATTTATTAGAGCCAAAATTACAAAAACACATAGCAAAACCTTTGAATTACAAGGCCTAATGTATGCAGAGCCAAATGAATGGCTGTGCTTGCCCCCCTAAACCCCTCCTCCTCTTCTCTCTTGTAGCTTAAATTTTTCATTACAAATTTCCGGGGCTTCAAAGTAGCATCTCACAGCGACTCACTTTCTTCTCTCCTGTGTGACAAAGACCTGCCACAAACTGTCCCTCTGTTTGGTCTGTTTTCCTCAGCTTCTCTTACATCTAAATGTCAAATACCTTGGTATAAATACACCCCAGCACAGCACTGTCGAACTGGCAAGGCCGAGGGGAAAAAGAGAAGACAAATACAGCAGAAGGCGTCTAAAAGGCCTCTAATTAATGTTGCTCATTGATTTTGTTTTAGTGTGTGATGTACTCTATGAAAAAAAGATGAATCTAGAAGGAGCTCTCATTAAAATCATTAGCGGCTTGGTGTTTGCCGAAAACATCTCACTCTTTAGGCTTCTGAAAGCACATTTACAGGTTCTACTTTAATGTAACAAGAATGGGTTGGGTGTATAGGGAAATAGACGGGGTAGCTGCTTATTCTGTTTCAGCTAAATGGAAAGCAACAATGCCTCTCTGTTGTAACCAGGGCTGGACCAGGGCCCAAACTAACACAGCCATGAGATGCTAAACCCTAGTAAACAGAGGAGGCTTTTCTGAGAGGTTTTGTGACACATTTGTTTGAATTCCTCCTGCTTTGTGAAAGGCCTTGGTGGAGGAGATGGGCTTGGGTAGCTGAATAGGAGACAGAATAAAAGAGACAGGCTTTACTAAGAGGACATCATATTGACCTCAATATCCAACACTCTGAGACATGAAATCTTAAACTTTCAACACAGACTTTATTGACGAATATGGTTGGATGAAACTGAGATGATTTAAGTGCACTAGACAATAGTAAATGACTAATATCCATTTAATTTTTGTACGTGTTATCTGTTAAACTGAAAATACATTTAATTGATTTTGAAATACTGTACAATCAACAGTGCTGTAGGATGGCCTGCTATTGGTCAGTATTAACTTCTTAAAATAAAATGGGTTATCAGTGGTTGCCAACATTTCTCAGGAATCACTTTTCTATAGAACTATTTGGGAAAATCGTGTTGATATTTAGCAGTCTATTACATTGCAGCTTCATATTTTATTATCATTCAATATCACATTAAAGATGTTGCTATTATTTTGGTCTAATGCGTGATCAGGATACATTACATTCACATTCCATTATGACTATTAAAAGCCAACCTTTTTATGTCACCCAGTTTTTTGTCTTTCCTGGTTGTTTCCGGTAAAATACTTAGTTATTTCGGCCCTGCTAAATAAAGTTCTACCATTAAGCTTAACATTTACAAACCCATCTTGCTTCTTGATGGAATCAAACTTGAGATCATCTGTGTAAGAGTCCAAAATGTTTTCATACCCGCTTAGCATCTTTGGTCATGACAACCTATCAGGGCTTTCGTTAGCTGGCTACGGCCAGCATTTAGCTGATAAAATTATTGAAAAGCCTGTAAAATTATTCACTGCCAGCAAAATTGTCAGAAAAAATACACAATGGCATCAATAGTTGCTTTTCGACCAAATAGTTACAGGAACATAGTTATAGGAACAGTCGACTTCTAAACAGTTCTACAAACTAACATTTTTTACAGTCGGCGTGACTTATAAGTTGGAACAATCATCGTAGACCTAGGAAAATGGAAAGACCCTGCCCTAAAGTACGAGCTGAAAGGGTTACAGGAACTGCAATCCAATGAACTTAATAATCCCCAAATTGGTCCAGTCGAAACATGAGAAAAACAGGGTTATAGGAACGTTATGTTCTAGGAACTTGTCACAAGTTGGATGTGTAATGGAGAGAGGGGTACTCAGGCAGATAGATGGATGGTAGTTGGTTGTTTATTGTAGACAGTTCCAGGACATGATAGCAATAGGTTGCAGAGTACGCCGTAGCGAGGTGCACAACTGATTTCTATAACAATACTTTGTCCTCTCAACAGCGGCACGGAACGCTGTTAGCTAAATATAAAGGAATTACAGGGTACATGCCTACAAACTGAACGGGACTCACTTGTCACAACCACTCAAGTCGTAGCTCTCGGAATGTCTTCAAAACCAGACAACTTCCAACATAAAAGAATATCAATGACCGACACCTCTTCCCCAGTTTGGCTTGCTTATAATGAAACAAACTAACTACCTAGCTAGCCTAACACGGCTGCATCCACTCACTAATCAGATACCAGCTTAACCTAACCTACCCTAGCAACATTCATAGCAACCAGCCAAACTGGGGGAGAGGTGTCATAATACTTAAAGGAACAGACACGTATATAACTAAGAACAGAAACACCATGCATATGCATTCAAATACAAATTTAATATACAGTGCCTTGCGAAAGTATTCGGCCCCCTTGAACTTTTCAACCTTTTGCCAAATTTCAGGCTCCAAACATAAAGATATGAAACTGTAATTTTTTGTGAAGAACCAACAACAAGTGGAACAAAATTTATTGGATATTTCAATCTTTTTTAACAAATAAAAAACTGAAAAATTGGGCGTGCAAAATTATTCAGCCCATTAATTAGGTTAATACTTTGTAGGCCACCTTTTGCTGCGATTACAGCTGTAAGTCGCTTGGGGTATGTCTCTATCAGTTTTGCACATCGAGAGACTGAAATTTTTGCCCATTCCTCCTTGCAAAACAGCTCGAGCTCAGTGAGGTTGGATGGAGAGCGTTTGTGAAAAGCAGTTTTCAGTTCATTCCACAGATTCTCGATTGGATTCAGGTCTGGACTTTGACTTGGCCATTCTAACACCTGGATATTTTTATTTGTGAACCATTCCATTGTAGATTTTGCTTTATGTTTTGGATCTTGTCTAGTTGGAAGACAAATCTCCGTTCCAGTCTCAGGTCTTTTGCAGACTCCATCAGGTTTTCTTACAGAATGGTCCTGTATTTGGCTCCATCCATCTCCCCGTCAATTTTAGCCATCTTCCCTGTCCCTGCTGAAGAAAAGCAGGCCCAAACCATGATGCTGCCACCACCATGTTTCACAGTGGGGATGGTGTGTTCAGGGTGATGAGCTGTGTTGCTTTTACGCCAAACATAACGTTTTGCATTGTTGCCAAAAAGTTCCATTTTGGTTTCATCTGACCAGAGCACCTTCTTCCACAAGTTTGTTGTGTCTCCCAGGTGGCTTGTGGCAAACTTTAAACAACACTTTTTATGGATATCATTCAGAAATGGCTTTCTTCTTGCCACTCTTCCATAAAGGCCAGATTTGTGCAGTATACGACTGATTGTTGTCCTATGGACAGACTCGCCCACCTCAGCTGTAGATCTCTGCAGTTCATCCAGAGTGATCATGGGCCTCTTGGATGCATCTCTGATCAGTCTTCTCCTTGTATGAGCTGAAAGTTTAGAGGGACGGCCGGATCTTGGTAGATTTGCCGTGGTCTGATACTCTTTCCATTTCAATAGTATTGCTTGCACAGTGCCCGTTGGGATGTTTAAAGCTTGGGAAATCTTTCTGTATCCAAATCGGGCTTTAAACTTCTCCACAACAGTATCTCGGACCTGCCTGGTGTGTTCCTTGTTCTTCATGATGCTCTCTGTGCTTTCAACGGAACTCTGAGACTATCACAGAGCAGGTGCATTTATACAGAGACTTGATTACACACAGGTGGATTCTATTTATCATCATTAGTCATTTAGGTCAACATTGGATCATTCAGAGATCCTCACTGAACTTCTGGAGAGAGTTTGCTGCACT